>JAZHYW010018941.1:0-19002 GCA_037355805.1 Ixodes ricinus | reverse complement strand
ACGTATTGTTAGTCCCGGAGCACGTGATGCTGTCGTGCAGGATCATGGAGGTAGGAAGCTTTTGGAGGCGGCATGATGCCACCTCTCCAGCAACCAAGTGGAGTGACTCTGGAACAAGCTCTCTTTCGTGCCTGGAGAGCCGCCAGTGGGAGACCGAGGAGTCAACGACGCTTTCGGTGCGGGCACAGCTAAAGCGGCAAGGGCCGAGTGCCCTGTCAACGCAGCGAACGCGATCCAGAGAACTAAGCGTCGACTGGAAACCTAGAGAAGGAAATCCTGCTAGTGTGCAGGAGCTGGGCACTGCTGAAAGCAATATAAGGCTAGGACACACACGGAAGCAGTCCGTAATGTAGGTTCCGCCCGTTAAAAAAGATTTTGAAATTTAAATCCAAATGCAAAGCGAGGTCTCATGGTGCTTGTTTGTTTTTGTTTCGCTCGTGGGCGTCCCTCGCTTCTGGCCACGCTTGGCGTCACGGGAGCTTCGACATCTCCGTTCGCTATAAAAAATCGGGAGAAGCTTGGACAACGATTAACCGAAGCCGTGAAAACACATACTTATGGGACTTCAACAAGCAAAAAAAGGTATTCGAGTGAGTGCCCGAGTTTGGTGCTGCGTCTACAAGCCTTAACGGGAAAGCCTGGAATCCTCATAGGATACTTTTATTGTACTGTATATTATTGCATTCTTCTCGCACAGTGCCGCTTGGTGTTCAGGTGTTCTGGGAAAGGCGTTGCGCCTATGCACGTTTTTGTGCCCCTGACACCGTGCCGGGCGGAGCTTAAGAGACTAAAAAACAATAGTAGAAAACGTAGAAGCAGAATACGATAGAGATGAAGTGCACACACAGAGAGACACACATGCAACACACATGCAAACACATAGACATATCATACAGACACACACACACACACACACACTCGTAACTCACAAACTCACACACGCACACACACAATGATGAAATGTGATTGCTCTACGCAGCTCCAGAATGCCATCGCGGTTGTCGGGGAATGTCTCCGTCAAGTTAGGAGGAAGTGACATCCAGAGGATTGCAGCACTAAAAACAAGTCCTTGGGTTACAAAAGAGGTGAAACAGATTATCAAACGAAAAAAGAAGAGCATACCTTTCGATATAAGAAAAAAGGGGCGAATCCAACAGGGTGAGATTCGAAAAAAATTAAATATTATTTTTAAAGCTACAATAAAACGATCCAAAACCACGTGTTTCACGCAGTCAGAAACTAAGCTTCAAATAAACCCTAAAAGCATTTGGAAGCTTGTAAAAACAAATAAAAAGGATGACACGCCTGTCTCTCCTCTTTTGGTAGGCGATGAACTTATCGAGGATGTAAAAAGAAAGGCAACGCATCTTGAATCATTACTTCGAGTGCTGTTTCTTTTCTAAACCTGCTGCATCATGCTGTCACCCAAACGTGCAACAAATAATGAAATATGTCATGTCACCCATTGAGATAACATATAATGGTATAACATTGTTGTTGCGAAAACTTGATGTTTAGAAAGCAATCGGACCAGATAACATTTCTCCGTTTATATTGAAAATCTGTTCATGAAGAGTTGGCGAATTATTTATGTGTTCTTTTTAATAAATTTCTAGTGGAACAAAAGCTTCTATCGGATTGGAAAATGGCAAATGTGGTACCAATTACACAAATCAGTAGCGAAAAATTGTGTGGAAAACTATACACCTATTTCTTTACGTGCATTTGCTGCAAACTAATGGAACATGTCATTTATACTGATCTCATTGCTAATTTAAATTACCGAAAGGTTTCTTATTCGAGACCAACACGGATTTCGTACTGGAGCATCCTGTAGCACGGTACTTGTTGATGTCTTTCATTTTCTTGCTGGAGCCATTGACGCTAGAGACGAAGTGGATTGTTTGTTTTTGGATTTTAGAAAGGCATTTGACCTTGTAGATTATGATTTGTTATTGTAAAAACTTAGCTTACTGTCACTGGATAGAAATGTACTGGCTTGGATCAAAGATTACCTAAGTGGACGAGTGCAATATGTCGTGCTCGGTGGGGAAAAATCTGAGTATGTAAATGTCGAGTCTGGTGTTCCCCAGGGCTCGGCTACTGGGTCCTCTGCTCTTCCTGATCTATATAAACGACATTATTTATGGCATACAATCATATATTCTATTATTTGCAGATGATTGTGTTATTTATAGATTAATTAATGATTTTAACGATATTAATACTTTACAGAGTGATCTAGAAACAATTCTGTATGGTGTAAAGATTGGAGAATGAACCTAAATGTTAAAACGTGCGTGCATGTTAAGTTTACTAAGAAAAAAAATCTCACTACTTCCGTCTACATGATAAATAATAAAATAATTAAACCTAGCTCAAATGTAAAATACCTAGGTTTTATGTTATCTAGTAATTTAACGTGGACGGCACACGTTGAAATGATAGCCCTCAAGGCTATACGCATGCTTAATTTTGTACGGAGAACTTTTCGGCAGGCCTCGAAACAAATTAGAGAAACTTTATATTTTACATATATCCGCCCATGTATGGAATACGCCTCAGTTGTCTGGGATCCACACCAAAATTATTTAATAGACGAACCTGAAAAGGTGCAAAATCAATGCGCTAGATTTGTATTAAACTATTACGAACTTGGAGCGAGTGTCACTAACATGAAGGAGGCCCTACATATGGAGAAACTCAGTGAGCGTAGAAAGTTGTTTAGGTTGAAATTTCTAGATGATATTTACAACAATATACTATTAACTAATGAGACGATACTTTCTTACATAAACCATTTTATGTGTCCGAAAGAGCAGACAACCCCTAAAAAGTCAGAGCGTACTCTTGCCGCACCGACACGCTTTGCTTTTTCTTTCATTCCGAAAACCATCGAAGAATGGAATGGGTTGCCGAGAGATGTGCTTGCGCACAATTTGTCTTTTAATTCTTCAATTGTGTAATGTTTTATAACAGTTTTTTTTTCATTTTATATTAGCTCTATAGAGTGTGTGTGTTTGTGTGTGTGTGTGTGTGTGTGCGTGTGTGTGTGTGTGTGTGTGTGTGTGTGTGTGTGTGTGTGTGTGCGCGTGTGTGTGTGTGTGTGTGTGTGTGTGTGTGTGTGTGTGTGTGTGTGTGTGTGTGTGTGTGTGTGTGTGTGTGTGTGTGTGTGTGTGCGTGTATAATTGTGTTCTATAAATGTTCCTATTGAACCCTTCCCTGCGATTAATGCCTCACGGTGATGCAGTGTTTTGTTTGTAAATAAAAAGATAGGCACGACTTGATGTGGTGCAGGGTCCGCACTAGAGGCGGCTGCAGTCCGCAGGTGCGTTTGTTGAGACGCGGTGAAAAATGAAATTCAGGGGGACCAGTGCCCATAAGGAAGCTAAGCAACCTGATTGAGGACACATACCTACGGTGTTTCAGGCTCTGCCACCTGGCGTGACGTAGGAGCGGCACGCCAGGTGGCATTGTTACCACGTTGTTCTCGCGGGAGCAATCAAAAAAGCGCTTGGAACTCCCGATGTACACGGAAAAAGACGACAAATAGGTTAAACATATAAAATAGCGCAAAGAAGGCAAGGACAAGAAGTATACAAAACAAGCGCTACCTTGTACAGGATAGCGCTTGTCCTGTATACTTCTTGTCCTTGTCTTTTTGCGCTATTTTATATGTTTAACTAAGATGAACCAAATAGCCCAACAACGTACCCTACTAAACGACAAATTGAAGCGGCGCGCAAAGCGGATATGTGTTCTGCAACTGTCACTTGTTTTAAACCATGCGATGTCGGCTAAGCGCTCTGTCGGATATGTAATCTGTTAATTATGCGGCGTGGCTTCAGCGTCCTCTCAGCTGTTTTAAACGTTATTCTGTGGTCTTTATATGTTTCCACAAAGGCCTGTTTTACTGAGCGCCACTACATCAAGCATTAGGCGCGATGCCCGTGTTTTCGGTGATCAAAACTAGAAAGTAGCTACCGGGCATCATAGTTTTGCAGCTATGTTTACCTCGTCACTGTTTTACGTACCGAACCACATGTACAGCACATTGCTGTACATGAGGCAGTGCAACTTTCACTGATGTTTGGCGCGCGGAGGAAGAATTGATAACCTTCTGTAATCATGGCAGCTTTTTATAACATTTTTATTTTCCTAATTTTTCTTTGATTATTTTCGGCCATTGTTAATCATCTCGACGCTGTCGCTATGGCATTTATTTCATTCATGAATTCAAGTCAAATCATTTCATATGGTTCTTCATAAGTCTCCTCCATAGAGATGCAGACCACGAGCAAAGGTAGCGCCACAAAGCATATTAGTTTTGCTGTTACATCTTGTGTATATTATATGAATGCCCTACGTAAACGTTTTTTGTTTTTGTTTCGTTTTTAGGAGGGGATTGTTTCTTAAACCAGTTAATGCAGACCTGGGTTGGACATGCTTTTCAAAGAAGCAAACAAACATGGTTATGTTGTTGCAGGGAGTCATATGTGTCTCTGCCTACAGCGAGTAAGTAGTCTGTTATTGTGTTGTGTTGTGGCAGACGAATTCAGCGTGCGACACGCTGTTAAAAAAACAGTAATAACATGTGTTAAATTACAATTAGACATTCCTGTTACTAAAAACATATGCAAGACAGTTTAAAGACAACAGTGAAACTCAGAACGTTTGTCGAAAACAGCGATGACCATCCGTTTGTCGCTGTACTCGACGAAGACATTCAGTGCTGTGTTCAATAGCTGCTCGAATATCTTTGGCTACGGCAGTGAATGCTGGCATCACTGTAATAATTGAATATAAATAATTTTATGACACGAGCTGTCTTTGTTACGACTATGGCCGTCCTCTCCTGTCCTAATCACATTGTCTTTCTTCTATGCCGCAAAACCATGAACCTTGTTACACGTTAGTTCGCATTCACAAGCTTCCGACTCACACGACGTCTAAGCCTGTGAATGCATAACATCCGTGGAAAGGCTAGTGCGACTATGAAACTTCGCAAAATCTTGAAAATCTGGTGACTGAAATGTCCTTCAATGTGGACCACAAAAAGCTAATTTGTTCTTCAGTACAGTAGTTTCCTAGATGTCAGCACAGGCTCGCATTCCTTCCATTTTCGCCAACCGCCAAATATATGTGCAGCGATTGCATAAGCTATCTAAGGTTGGTCAGGATGTTTTTTTAAATATATTTTTGTATCTCAACTAACCGTTAACAGCCCTTGGAGTCTCAGCGCTTTTAAACGTGCAGTACCACCTCTGATTTTGTGTCTGCACTTCAGTGCTGCATGTTTCATATGGTTGGTGTGCAGTGTTGTAGGCGATACCAAAAAAAGGAACGAAATACGTTACTCGTTACTTGCAAATAAAAGGAACACGATTACCGACCTACTTTATCTCGAAAATAAAAGGAACGTGTTACCGCTACTCGATAATAACTAACGCATGTTAGCTTTTGCGTTGCTTTGTTCGTTATGAATTAACACGTTTTACTGTTTTGACGGTACAAATATGCGTAAGCGCCATATCTCAAGAGATATCATGCAAAACTGAACATAATCACTTTATCTTATGGTTTCACCTAAATACCCACAAGAAAAGACGCAAGAAAAGCGCAAAAACTCGAAAATTCACTTAGCTTAGCACCTAAAAACACGAAAACAATTTAAGCGTGATTCTTTGTCTTGGAAGAAGAAGTAATGAGTAACGTAACCACGTTACCCGTTACTATAAATAAGTAACATAGCTACGTCACCCGTTACTGTTTTGAGAACGTAACGAGTACGGTACCACGTTACCGAAAAAGTAACGCGTTACCGGTAACGCCGTTACTTGTAACACGTTACCGCCAAGAGTGGTGGTGTACCATGATGAAAGGGCAGAAAAGGAGGCTAATGCACAGCTTGTAGTAATTATAATTAATTTATTTAGAAAGTGCGACAGAGCAATATCGAGGCTCATGGATTTCTCAGGCACAGTGAGAAATGAAACAAGAACAGAAGAAGAAACACTTATAATCGTATTTTTAGCATAGGTTTTACATCAGTTTGAAACACAATCAAGAAAAGAAAAATATTTTCAGTAGTTTAGCTTGGCATAAACAACCTACGATGATACCAACACAGAAGTACAGAAACACACAAGAAAAAAGCATTCACAAGGTATACTATATAGAAATGCAGGAATCACAGAGAAAATAACTGTTAAAGAAATTTTGTTGCATGTTGATAGTGTAAAACAAAATAATAAAAAAACATAATCCCGTCATTAATTAAAAGTCACGAGTGCAAACAAGACTGACCCAGGAAGGTGCACTATAACCAAACTTGTACAGGTTACTGAAAAAAGTAACCGATTACAATTACAATTACTTCACTGGAAAAAACAACCAATTACAATTACAATTGCTTCACTGTAAAAAGTAACCGATTACAATTACAATTACAGCCCCAAGAAAGTAATCAAAAATTACTCTAAGGTAATTGATTACTTCCCATGTTCCTTTTCATTCAAGTTTTTTGTTTTTTATTACAGTAGCATAATCCTTGGCATAACCCCATTTCAGTTGAGCAGTGAGGAGGGAGGGTCCTATACAGTACCACTCTGATTTCAGTCTGCTTTTGTTTTTCTGCTCCCTTTCAGGTGGAAGTTTCACTCATCCACTCGACCTTGCTCCCTGGCTGGCGCAACTGGCAGAGCCACAAGGATGTCTCATTCGTCCTAGTTTATGTGATGCTGTGCACTTTGTGATGATGGCAACTGGCCGACGAGGCGTGGGAGTCATTTCTCTCAGCATTGTTGCAAGTCTTTATCTAAGCGGTGTCGTACCTGAATGAAGTTATAAATGTTATAAGTCAGAGACAATAGTATGGCGCTTTCTAAGGATCTGACAAATCATCATCCGAACATCTTCATGGGGGAGGGGTTGCATACAGATAGTGTACGCTGCACTGAGTTGCCATAGTAGCATGGGTGTGAAATACAGTTTAGTGCGAGAACAATAATAAAAAAACGTCTGCTCATTTTGTCTGTCAGCAAAGCCATTCGACAAACTGTATCAGTAAGACGTCATCCCAGAAGTGCAATGTTTTGTGGTGAAAAGCTAGGAAAAATTGCAGCAATTAGGCTGTGTGAAGCAGCGGTAAAGTGTGTGGCAGCAGTGAAGTATAAAAGGGGTCTACATAGATTAGGGTGAGTTTTCAACAGCTAAATGAATAATGTTGTTCTAAATAACCATTTGACTGTGTTGAGATGAGTTGAGAAGTTGAAATGCCTGGCAGCATCAAAGTGTAGAAAGCATCCACTGTATTTCTATATTTATTTTGGCCAACACAAGGGAACAAAGAAACTATCGTAAGTCTGCAGGTGAGCTGGTGAATATTATCCATGTTGAATTAACCTGAGACTGGGTATAGAAGAAACATCAAAACGCAGAACAGACAGCAAATAGACAGGACGACGTCTGAAACTCAGAAAACTCATTTATTTAGTCCACCTCCGAATATAGTCTCAATCGCAAGGTCATCGCCATCGACACAAAAGGTCAAAGTTACTAGAGTTCAAGCGCCACAGTCTCCATCACACAATCTAAGGATGTAAACACTCACACTGGTCCACGGGATAAGGCAACATCCATCCTCCTTCAAACTTGAACAAAAATATCTCTCTCATGTTTTATTCTAAACACACTCCCCACTACTGATTCAAATGACGCGCTTTCCATTTACTACCTCCTGAAAAAAACACCGAAACGGCCTTTCGGGCCAACATGTGTAAGAAATCAGAAACTAGCAAATATTTGTGCTTTACGCTCATTTTGGATATGCACAATTACTGGGTCCCACATCGGGTGGTGCACGAAAGCACCCGATGTCAAAAGCCCCGTGTCATATGCCCCGCGACAAACGCCCCGCTCTTTTTGCCCCGCTTTCAAAAGCCCCAGTTTCAAAAGCCCCTGACGCGAATCCCCCGTGTCAGGTGGCCGGGCCCTCAGCGCGAGGGCGGAGCATTCTGCTTTTAACTAAGAGACAGTAAGTGTACACGCGAGCTTGTGTAACAATTATGCCGTACCCGGGACTCAAGGAAGAAATAATTGGATAAAGCTTCCCGTTCTTCAGGCGTACACTATACACATTCACGTCTTGTGACGTTAGAATTGAGAACGAGCAGAAAATATCAGTCACTGGCAAAACATTTAAAGTTACAGTTTTTATGAATAAGCATTGAACCAAAGCTTTCGTTGACTCTGAAGCACACGCGGATTCACAGTTCCGACGGTTCTGTCAAAACTGTTAACCCGCAGCTCATGGCGCTGTACTTGTTACGTATACAGCACCAAACACCAATTCCATTCGTACGTTGTCCTAAAAATATTTGTATCCATCTAGGTAGATAAAGTCTATAATTCTACGTCTGAGTATACCTCTATGACAGCAGGGTGCATCGCTGGTTATGCAGATTTATGCAATTGGCCACTTGTAGTACGTCATTCTAAGTTTTTTTGTGGTTCATGTTAACCTTATTTTGTTGTTTCTTTCACTTAAAAGAGCCTTTGTAGACCCTCAACGGATTAGGTAAAGACATAGAACAATGCTGGTTGAAGCGCGAAGAGGGTGGGACGGGGGCAGTGAGGACGGGGCTTTTGGCACTGGGGGAATACGGGACGGGGTAATTAAACGCGGGGTTTACGAAACGTGGGGCTAATGGCGCGGGGCTTTTGCGACGGGGATTCTGCACGCGGGAAAATCGTGCTACACCCCCAGGTCACACTACAAAACACACACAAAAAAATGACATTACATTTTTAAAAACGCTTTTTGAATTGCTTCCGAACTGTAGCAATGCCTGACCTATACAATATAGATTTTATCAGCAAAGTGTAGGATATGACGACAGTTTTAAGAAACGGCAATTTTAATGTGTATCAAAAGCAGGAGAGAAACGAAGAGAAATCAAGGAACCGCTTTGCTGTACTCCCAATTTTTTATGAAATTTCTCACAACCCTAAGGCATGTGCACGTCAGGTTGAGTGGACATGCCTTAAGTAGCAAATTTTAGGTTAATTAAATTAACGCAATTTCAATCAGGTGGTATTGAGTGCAGACTCATTGGGGAAAATCGGTATGTCGCGAGGATAGTGTTGTGTATGAAATAACATTGGAGCGTGCGTTAAGTACGCAGGAGAAACGTCACGCTGCATCAATGACAGTTTAAATCAACATTAAAAAAATCTGATGAACGATGCACAAAACTCAGAAATTGCTAAAGATATCCATGACTATAACAACTTTAGGCTCTCAGGTCGGAGACTGAAATCATACACAAAGAAAGAAACGATGTAAAGAGAACAGTAAAAGAGTCTGTGCAGATAAAATTTCTAGGAAATTGCATAAGTCAGGCTTCGCTACAGTTCGGAAGCAATTTAAAAAGCATTTTAAAAATGTAAAGCAATTTATTTTTGTGTGTGTCATGAAGTGTGATTTGGGATTCCCTGATTGTGATCGTCCAAAATGACTGAAAAGCGCACTTGTTTTTGCTGTGATCTTTTTGTGTGTGTGTGTGTGTGTGTGTGTGTGTGTGTGTGTGACGTGTGTTAAGGCAAAAACCGTTTCGGTATTTTTTTTTTTTTGTTTGGGGGGGGGGAGTAGGTGTAAGTGGTGTCTTTTAAATCAGAAGTGGGAAATGCGTTTAGAATAGAAGGGGACGGAGATCCCTTTGCTCAAGTTAAAAGGAAGATGGATGTTGCCTTATCGCGTCAACCTTGTGAACATTTTTACATAGTGTGATGGAGACTGTGGCGCTTAAAATGTATAGACTTCGTCCTTTTGTGTTCGCTGTGATGATCTTGAGATTTAGGTTATAAAAGAGGTGGACTAAATAAACAAGTTCGCTGAATTTGAGACGTCGTCCTGTCTCTTTCCTGCCTCTTTTACGTCTTTACGTTTTTTTTTCTTTACCCCAGTCGAAGGTAAATTCAACATATTCAACAAGGCGCAGGCATATATCACACTTTCAACACACAAAAAAGTAATTCAGCACAGACAAAACAAAGCTGGGAAAAACTGCTAGTATGTATACAGGGAGCTTACTTTGCATATAAGGGTCAGGAGATCTCATCAGTAAATGCGCATGCACGCCACACGTACTTTCTCAAGTTTTTCAGGACAGAAGCTCTGGAGCAGCTAGGCTTGTTTATTTTCAGCAAACGGGGGAACCCACCTGATAATTTATGCAGGAAACTGCTTTAGAGTTCTGATAAATGTCTGCATAATCGACACTGGGCTCTTGATAAGCACGTGTGTGAGCTCGAGGGAGGCAGATGATTTGGAAAGCGCCGTCAAAGTGGAGGGGTCTGAGTTGTCAGAGCGACAGATGCCTTGTGGTGAAGCACGTCCCTCTTCCGATTGCACGGCAAGCCGTCAGTTGGGAAATGTCGACAGCTAGAAACATACTACCGGCAAAAGTCACAACGCGACGAGCAACTGTAGCTTGGGTATCAGCGGCAGCCGCCTGTTGTCGCCGTTCGGATCAGGCGGTCAAGCCATGGCAGAGCAGCTCCCGCACCGTTGCCGTTCGTTGTCGCACATCCCGGTGGGATGCACTCGATCACGGAGGGATGTCCGCTTCTCCAGGCAAGAAATACCCGACCCCGAAGGCAACCCCGCAATCGCAGTAGACAAATACTAGACGCGGCGCTCACATGTGCTTCATCACACCGGAAAGCCGCCATGTTAAAATAAGTCGCGTTTAAGCGAAGGTCCAACTCAGTCTTGAAACTTTGGCACTTTAAGTTCGCTGCAACCTCCGGTTCAATATCAGTTCGAGTTAAGGTGAATTTATGAAGCGCGTTCGCCTCGTCTCAAGATGGACTTGGCAGGTCTAAGTTAGACTTCAGATCAAATTACATTTATGAATTCGGTGCTTAGTTCATTTACTGCGCTGCTCTCGCTTATACCTTACTCGTACTGCCGAGCAAAGATATCGGACTGCGGATCAGATGGTTCATTATTTCGCACGCACTCTATAATAAACCGGAATCTATGCTTAGGTGTTTTTTTTTAATCATATATGTTCAAACTGTTCCAATATTTCGGACAGCTCATCCCGAAACCGCTCACATGGGTTGCGTGCTTTCTGTCATTTTGCTTTTTGCTCTTGAGCGCCGTTCGCCATTAAAGAAAAAAAGCTATTTTTATACGAGTTAGAAGGCGCTTGTTGAGTTGCCGTGATTACTGTACGTTTATGTTGATACGCGGTGGGCCAGTATTGAGTTGTTGATTCATGGCTTTCAAATTTGAATAAATTCGACGCTTAGCCGCAGCTACGGGCTGCGTACTCGGGAAAACTTGTGAAATAAGTCAACACATGCCAATGTCGGCACTCTGATCAGTGCATTTTCAATGACGTCACATTGCCTAATTTACGGAGCGGGGCGGGGAGCAGTCGGAGTAGTTGTGTGTTTTGCGTGTGTGTTTGTGTGGGGGGAAGGGGGGGGGCACTGGTATCGGGAAACGAAACCCTAGAGTCGGCTAAAGCCTCAGCGCGTGAATCACTGGGGTGCGTTTACCTGAGTATCGGCCTCCCCTCTTTGCCTTCTGCCCCAAAACCTGCAGAGTTTGTCCTGTTGGCTTGCTTCCTAAGCATGTCTGAACATTTTCTCTGCGAGCTGCCAATTCGAGAACGTTGCGACCGCCCGGGCAAAGATTAATTTCCAAAGTTAGGCATGCAGTGGCGTCTCTTGCTCGGGAAAAAGTTTCCAAGCCACCAATACAAGTATGTTTGATGCTTGCAATTGATCCGGTTTACAAAAAATGCTGTATATTACCCCCAGAGAAATTCAGCAGAAAATATTAATAAAAAAAGACATGGGTTCATGCAGACTTGTACGTAATCCGTTACAAGTAACGAAATTACTTGTAATCCCTTACATTTATCGGTAATTTAGTAACGGAATAATTACATATTTTCTAGAGTAATTTTAAAGTAATTCCCTTACATTTTTTACGTAACGGATTCCTTGTAATCCGTTACATTTTTTTCCGAACCAGCCCCAGCCCCCCCCCCCCCCCAATTCTAAATAGAAGGTCGTTT
The DNA here is from genome assembly GCA_037355805.1 of Ixodes ricinus. Lineage (NCBI taxonomy): Eukaryota > Metazoa > Arthropoda > Arachnida > Ixodida > Ixodidae > Ixodes > Ixodes ricinus. The sequence goes on along the minus strand of JAZHYW010018941.1, from coordinate 6,907 downwards.
TCATTTTGGTAAAGTTGAGCGCAGTGACACTCCAAAGGAGGCTTGGCACTTTTCAGTTCCGCAAAGCCTATTTTTTGCAACACCAAGCTCCTGAATCTTTTTTTTTTTTTTTTTAGACCCTAACAACAATGTCAAAAGATCCGAATAAACATTTCTACAAAAAAAAAAGGTGGGGGAAGTTATATTCGCTTTTTTTAGTGTCTGTTTTTCTTTGCGATCGAAGGCGGGGAGAGGAAGACACCAAGTGATTGTATGCCTCTTTGAGAAGCTCAAGGCGGTAAGTGCACAGACAAGAATTAACAATGTCCTTCTCGGTTATAGTGACTACGACCATTTGCTTAATGTCACAACACGAGACAACGCTCCGTCTACCCTAAAATCCACTAAAAGAGATGTGATAATATGTGAAGGTGTTATTGCCACAAGCATCCTCGTTGGTCGATGCACACTTATCATCTTCTCTTAGAAAACAGGATGTATTTTTTTCTGCTTCTTTCACCTTAATTGACCCTGTTTTAAAAGCTACTTACTTTTTTGTAGTCAAACTTCTAGGGTTGTCCCACTTTATTTGTGATTTCCAGCCAGGTTATCTGCATCTCAGTTACCCTTTTTGTGAGTCAGCTTTTTGCGAGCACTTCGAAAATGGTAATAGTCTTCTTTTTTTCTTGTTCCTGTTTTTACCCCAGCAGGACGCATCTTATCTCAAGCAGATATTTTTACAAATAAAACATAATGATGGCTGACGTAGACTTAAGATTCTGGGCTTGAGGAAGAGTGAAACTCATGAGTGGGGCCATAGCGTCGCTTAGTTCTCTGCCTTTCGCTGCCCGTCGCATCAGCGGACATCTATCTGGAGAATACCGGAGTAAACTGCAGTCGGTCCGTGCTCCGTGCGTTTTTGAACGGCACCAAGAAAGGTACACATGAAAAACGTGCGTTAACATTTCCTTGTTTTAACAAACGTTCCAATTAATTGTTGTTATAAGTGTTCTGTTTTTTTTTTGCTCGATTACTTATATTTAAATATAGGAAACTTTTTCTTATTCACCAACGTCTCAACCGAGGCTCGACCTGTTCAGAACCAAAGGAAGAAGAATATCGAGCCAAACCTTATTTATTATTTAATTATCAGCTTCCTGTACAACTTACTCAACTCCTGTTACTAACAACTCTCGAATAGCAGGCAACGGCTGCAACGACGAAGCTTTGCTCTATCTTCGAGGTAAATAGTACTTCCGTTGCTTCGCTGAAAAAGCTCAATGCAGAGCATGAAGCATTCGTGAGGCACAATATGGCACTCCCATCCAGTGCCTCAGTTCAAACGATGTTCAGCGTAGCAGTGAAACATATTGAGTAAGAAATAACGCAAAATGTCTGACGAGACTTTCGAGAGTCAGCTGTTGTTTCAAATACTCAAGGTCAATAAATGGAACAGGTGGCAGCATTAAGAACTTGAATAACCTTCTTCTTTTTGTTTCTTAATTGAGTAAAATATTGTTGAAAGTAACGCCACGAAAGTAACGGATTACTTTTGGGAGTAACGGTCACTTACTTTCATGGGAGAGTAATTGTAATTGTAATAAATTACAATTTAGCCTCGAGTAATTGTAATTGTAATTCCTTACTATTTTTCAGTAACGTGTACAAGTCTGGTTCATGGTATAGAGTTATTTTATTTAACACTTGTTCAATCGACATATTTGTACTTCTTCCCAATATAGCCACACTGTCAAATTGGCGAAAGAATAATTTTTCGTCCGTAGTGCACATGGGTTTTGGTACCGATAAAAATTTAAAGGAACCAGTAAAGCACCTACCGCATACACGACCGTAAGTGAAAGCGTCGTTGAGCAAAAAACAAATAAACGTAAAAACCATGTCGGTTTTCTCAGCGAGGGGAAGTTTCTTTCTATAGAGACTCGCAACGACCGTCCATCAATTCACACCGCTCAAGACAGACGCTTCTTGGGGGGACATCGAACCCTTTATCAGAAGGACCGCGTCAAGCCACGTGCTTGAGGGAGTCTCGGGACCAGGGTATCGAGATTAGGCCTCCGGTTTCTGCTTGAATGTGACGAGTTGAAAAATGACCCTGATCTTCCGCGTGTGGTGTCTATCCCAGCACGGCTTCCGTGATCATTCGCCTTTAGTGCAGTTACGATATATCAAACATTCTAAAGGGATAGCTTTACGGGAGACACTTTGCAGAGATTTTGACCTCCTGGGGTGTCGTCGCCGCGCGTGTGAAGAATGGGAAAGCTTTTTTCTCCCCTCTTTCGCGAGGAGAGGGAAGTCCGGACTTTCCGTTGGCCGTGCCGCTCAAAGAGAGCTAGGAGGGCAGTCCCTGGCGTCCCGCCAAGAATGGCGGAACGAAGGAAGAATCTTTGTGCAGTCCGTTTGAAAGAGTTGTTTTCAAACATTACTCGCATTATGCGAAATCCCACTTTGGCAGTATCCAGTTGCTACGCGTAATGTTGGATGGTTTTAGAAACTTCTATTGCGCTTACCCACTTACTTCACGGACCACCGAGCACAGGTGGCGGTCGTCAGTGGCATTCACGACGCCAACGACAACGGCTATGATAATTAACCACGTCGTACATGCGCAGTCAGGTACATAACGGCACCATTCCCCCTCATTGCTCGACCATGCTACAGCTATCGCTTTTGTTTTTCACACATTGTGGCCAAAAAATACAACTTTCATTTCAAAGCGATTCGTTTTTTTGTTTTTGTGTTTTTGTAAGGCGAGCACGATCCGACGTCTGCCGGCTTAATGAATATTTCACCAGACATATTCTACGCATGCGCGAGTTGTCTTTTACGTCCCGATTGCTGCTGCACAAATCTCTCTGTTTCTGGTTCGTGGCGTGGTTGTTATCCACTCTTTTGTGTTTTCACAAGGTCGCCATATTTCTATTGTGCTCTCTGGTAGGTTGTTCCTAAAGACGTTATTCTAACCCCGAAGTAGTTTCGCCCATTTACCACTGGTAGCCGTCTTTACGCAAAAAACGTATATTGTATCCCGATGCCCTTCAGGGTGTTGTTCTTAGCGGATTTCACGCCTGAGCTCAAAGTTATTGTGTGCTTAGACGAGAATCTAGATTTTGTCAAATGAACGCTTCGGAAACAAAGTTGTAGTGCGTTTAAAAACAGGCAACGTTGCCAAACTGCACGCTCTACACGATTTGCATTAAGGTAACATCAGTACCCATAGTAGTGGCCTTGATGCTGAGTGGATACCTTCTGCAGCATACATATTTTTTCACCACCGAATTTTTATATTATAAAGAACAACTATAAATTACCACTAAAATGGAGCAATGAGGCGATGTGAAAGCCATGTATCTTATTATCGTTATTCTAAATGTCTTCTTGCTCTGTATTTGTTTTAGTTTTATGAGCACCTTTTCATAGAAGATTAGAGCCGTATTTAAATCTCAGGCGTCAAGAATGCATAAAAAATGTGAGTGGAACCGAACAAACGTTTTTGCCTTTTTTTCTACAAATTATTTCACTGTCATTTTACACTAACCAGCAGGGCGGCTATGTTTTGGTAAACTTACAAATGCGACCCCAAAGATACTAATCCTTTACTAGAAAACATCAAAATTACATATTTTTACCTTAGGCGACCAAAGGTGTCCACAACATAATAAAGCAGAAATACAACGCTTGACCTCGCCATCAGCCAAAGCTTTAGTCTTAACATGTTTCGTGGTTGTTTCAAGCGTGTCGTTCTGACGGAAAGCACTTTCTGCAGGTAGGGCAGGCGTTGCAACAAGCAGGAGGATAAGGCGGGGCCAAATGAGGTTTGAGGCGAAATGCAACACTTCAAGTTTACCGGTTGCTGCTGAGTGCAAATCTTGCAATGTAATTGACTTCCCATTTTGTTGACAAGGCACGGCACTTGGAAATTCGCTGGAAACACGCTGGCGAGACAAAATACGCACTTATTGTTTGTCGGTCGACGAGCCACCAAAATGTGGTGAAATTCGGCACTTGCGTTCTTCAGGAGGCGTGCAAATGAATTAGCTAAAGCTACAATATGGTAATGTCGTATTCTATTTGTCTGTGTTAGCTGTCCTTTCATAAAGGTTTATTTTTCTAGGTTTTGATTGTTGTGACAATAAAATCGTTTAAACTGGCGCGTATCCAAGGGTCAAAACGCAAGAATATTTGCACCAGCAGCTGTAAACTTTTCGGAAGTTAAGTGTTTGCTCCTGAGCTGTAGCTCTTTTTTTACTTCTTCATATTATTGTCTGGGATGGTAAGGACGTGCAAAAGAAAAATAGCCAGGACTACATGATGCGAAAATGACAGGAAGAGAGCACTTGAAAATGCATCAGCAGCATTTTTGTATTCGCACTGCAGCCAAAGCCTTCGGTGAAACTAAAGATTTATTCCAAAGGTTTACTGAGGAAATTCAACGAACGTAAAAAGCACGTGCTTTTAAAACTCAGTTTGCATCTAAGCGACGAGTTCTTTCTGAATAACAAGAGAAAGAGCTCGTTGAGAATATTTTGTCCATACTAAAATTTCTCATGTACAAGGATGCACAGAGGATAGTTTACTTTAATCCTACTCTAAAGCAAATAAAACCAAAGAGGAAGATGATTCAGGGTAAAGCAGAGAGTCTGCAAATCGTTAGTTCACCGAAGAAGCCGGTAAACCGGAAGTGTTTTGCTAACCACGCGACGAAAGACAAAATGGGACCGGCAGTGCCTGGCGTGCCAACCGCCCTCTGTTCTGTGTGGATTAAATTTACGACTTGGGACGAGTCGGTTCACGAAGATTAAGTAGCGGAAAATGGAGGCAATCAAATTTTCCGAGTGCAACAACTAAGATGTCTTTTTCTTCATCTTTTGCTGGGTATATTATTTTGCAACACTATAGCTGTCTAGATTTGCCCAGACGTCAAGGCAAAATTTCAATTTCGTTAATTTTTTTTATTATGAATGTATTTATTGTAGTTATCATAACTGTAGCCTAGACAATTTTTACTCACTGCAATCCCAAAACGCCAAAGAAAGCTTTCATACTGTGTTTCTTTTCAATTCTAAATAAAAAGAACACCATTGATTTGAAACTGTATGTTTCTTTTTGCCCCGCCTTACACTATGTATGATCAGCATTATCATTATTATTATCATAAGTTTATTTGTGCGACCATGAACCTTATCAATGAACATTGATAAGGTTAACTTGACTAAATATTAGGGTTAATTTTCAAGAAACCTTCTCATTAACCTTATTAATTAACAGAAATAAGGTTAATACTCAATGAGTATTGATAACCTCCCCAATGAACATTATCAACATCATTTGCTTGTATTATAATGCACACACAAAAGATTAGACATCTTGAGATGTCGATGCCTGCTCAATGATGTCTTCATACACTAGCCTATGCGGATCACGAAGCTAGCAAATAGGAGACATGCGCCCGCTACTTCAAAAATGTAATTGATAATAATTAAAAACGAATGGTCCTCAAATGTAATAAATTACCGGTACAAATTACTGTTTCTTAAAAGGAACGAAATACTCTGCTCGTTAGATTAAAATTTATTTTCACGTTGTTTTTCCCCTACACGTCACGTATCAAGAAAACAATAGAAACAATTTTGATGTTTTCAGAAATGTCCCCCAACATTACTTTTCATTTCTCATATGAAGGAGAAGAAAAACACGATGAAAAGTAGTGTGAAGGGGCAGAGCCTAGTGGGCGTTGTCTTCTTGATCTTTGTTTTTCGCATATTTGTACATGCCCCGAACGTTTTGTTTGGTTCCAGTGACCGGTCATACAAGAGAGCGTGCTTTCGTTTCGAATATTCTCCTCTTCGAAATGTTTTCCATTTTAACAAGCTAACTTTATGCTGCTTAATTGATTCCTCATATTGCCCCAGTTACTAATATCTGTTCACATTTTTTAAGAAGAAACGAGTATTTAAAGTAATCTGTTACCAATATTTGTAACAAAATTTCATTACAAATTAGGTGCGCAGAAAAGTTACGTGACAATTACAAAATTACATAAAAAGTAACAGATTACACGTAATTCGTTATTTTACAACCGATTACTTTCCAAGTCTGGTATAGTGTGTAATCAACTAAAAAATTAGCAGCAAATTTGATTTATAAGTAAAGAACAGAAAAATAAATTTAGATATCAAAACCACGAACACTAAAAAAAATGTCCAGTTGTATATTCCTCACGAGACACGGGTGAAATCCCAGCGTACGGTGTTGGGAATCGCGCTAGTTCGATGTTTTTTATGCTTTAAATTAACAGTGCTCGGTTGTTTTTTATGCTTTGTAATTTTATGCAGTCGTCGTTTATTTGTAATACTTCGCAATCAAAGCTTCTCCTATGCATGGTTTGCCGTTCGAGATGAGGCCTACAACGACGATACTCCTCCCTGTGGAATACCCGACAACTGGTATGCCGAATTGCGCCCAAATTGTCTTCCCGCTGCAGGGTTGGGCAATGTCGCGATACAAATGTATCGCGATAGTATTTCAGAAATACATTTCGCATCTGTATTTCTGTATCGCGATACATTTTTTCACCAGTATCTGTATTCCTGTCTCGAAATAGATTTGTAATGCATGTTTGTATCGCGATGCAATCAAGATGAAATGTATTTCGTTACATTCCTTGAAAAATACCCCCCCCCCCCAAAAAAAAGAAAAATATATATATATATATAAAAGTTTCAACGCATTATTTTTTTTAACTTCTCGAGGGCACCAGGGTCAAGCAGATGCTTGGACACTGTTACTGTGCTGACCAAGGTTCCTTCTGATACTCCTAACTATTTTTTATGCGTCCTCTTCTCTCTTCTGAGAAGTGTTGTGTAGTCGGGGTCTCGAACCAGGTGGCATACCTAATCACATACCTAAC
>JAZHYW010018940.1:0-13204 GCA_037355805.1 Ixodes ricinus | reverse complement strand
GGAAGCGAGTGGTCGCAAGTGTAGCTGTCATTGCGGTATTCCGAGACGTGGCGGCAGGAGTTTCCGTTGACTCATCGGGTGCAAAGTAATCTACAGCCAAACAGGCGACAGCCGTATCCACTGCAGTTGATGGGGCAGCACCTGAATAAAGGTCTCTCAGTCTAGACCGTAGTAAGGCCATTCAGTGCTGGTCAGAGACAAAAGTGAACGACCAATATTCGGCCATTCATCGTTTGGCTGCCTCTTTTCGCCTGACCAGTCCTCGGTATCCGGTGAACGGGCCATGCTCCAAAGTAGGCCCTGTACGAGTACGGCCGTCCACCTCACAAAGGCTGTCCAGAAAATCGCATGTACATTTTTTTTTAGAGTGTGGATATGAAGTTTTCTAACCTCGTCCAGCCATTTTCAATGGCTCTAGACTTCTTTCGTCATTTTCTACGCGGGCTTCTCCACCTTGAATGCCAGAACTCTCGGTATGCGGGAAAATATCCTAGTAGTTTTACCACGCCACTGGAAGATGTTCCACGTTTTGATCGCAAGTGTACCTGATCCTTTTTTTTGTGTCTTTTTTATTTTATTTTTAGTTGTTCCAAATGGTGCTATTTGCATTTGTTTTTGTCCAACATACTGGTTTTTGGAACTACGTGACCGCGGGGGCGAGGCTAAGCAAGATAAGTCTATTGAGCGCCTGTCATGCGGCCAAAGTTTGATAGCCTTGGTGATAGACCGTTTTTACAATCAAAGGCAAACTTTCCCAATGTGTCGGACGCCAAAGTTTACTTACCAAGTTACTTACGTGCTAGACATCATATTTATACCAAGGATTATTTTGTTTTGTTTTGGTATTATACAAGAATCGCAAATAGAAACATGTTAAATAATATTTTTTAACAGGTGGAAAAATAAAGGTTTTGAATATCTCACTGCCTCTTCAGCGTTTATACGCATATATTTTAATATTAACCTCTTGTCTGTTCTTCCTATGGGGTTAGAACTATCTTTGAAGTAAGATGTGCGTTGTCACATTTCTGACGATCTACGGTCTCAAAGGCTCCACCAACAAAGCGAAAGAAGGTCATGTTCCACACAGAAGTGCTTCCCTTCGCTGAAAGCATTTCCGTTGAAAGCACTTAGAAGGTCGTTAACAGAAAATTATGCTCGCCGAGGTTTTTCTTTGAACATGACCTGTAAGAGCATTACTACCCAGAACACAATTTGAGGCTCGAAATTCCTTTTCTTTCAGCCGTAATACAGCCGGTCAAGAATTGGCCGGTTTGAGACGCGCTCACTCTCCCTTTCATGGTTGCATGGCGTTCAAACAATGCTATGCGTGCCAAATATAATCATAGCCGTGGGTCATCTAAGGCACACCTTCAATATTAAAACTAAAAACGAATATGAACCCCATTTTTGTGGCCTACTAAAAGCTGTACATACGTTCATTGAAAAAAAACAAATGGTGCACAGATCACGGAAGTACATGTACACGTCATTCTCTATATGGCGGCGTTCAGCGGGCTGGACGACGCGATGGCGGCGCACTACGGACCAACGTTCGACGGACGTGGGGCCTCTACTTCGGAACTGTTATTCGTGGTACCGGCGAATCGATCTTCAAGCGCAGAACATCGAGCGTAAGGAATATAACTGCGAAACAATCGCACGACAACCGTTGCACGCAACTTAGTCGTCTGCTTCACACGCCGGAGAAACGGAAGGGAAGAAAAGCGCGGTCAAGTGTAGCCACGTGACTTCAGGCCATGAGTTTTCGTGCTCGTGTTTAAATTTCAATATCAAGCAGTTGAGTTTTTTTTTTTTTGCTTTATTAAACGCATACGTGACTATATAGCAGAATAATGATTGTGTAGTCTCTGGACACCATAAAAAATCGCTGGGCTAAACATTTAAAAAAAGTTTTGGGAGTGTAGGTGACTCTTTAAGCACGTTCAACTGTGATTATTTACTCAATTGTACACGCAAAAAACGAATACATACCATAGTGTAGATTCAGTTAAATACTGGTGTGACTTTGGTGAAGTAAATGCATTTTTATAACGCCAAAACATGACAACCGTTGACGTATAATCAAATAATCAGTCTGTAACCAATATACCTTGTCACGACTGAGATGCTAAACAAACCGCATATAATAAACCTGTAACCAATATACCTTGTCAGGACTGAGATGCCAAAGAAGCCGTAATTGTTCAATAAATAAATGACAAACAACCTTTATTCAAGAGTGCTGCACTGCTAAGGGGCTATCCTCCTCCTATGAACAACGCATCGAAACGATGGAATATTGACTAATAAAGAAACGTTATCAAATGTTTTAAAATTGTTACGTCGTACCATTGTGCACGGAGCGAATTAGCATATCTCTTCACGTTTACACTTTTCTTAAATAATGTGGTAGAAGATACCACTGGGCAAACAAAGCTGCCGTGATTTTTTTTATTTTTTTTTATTTTCGCTCGATTTTTTACAAAATATCCTGATGACAGACCGAGTAAGCCGGAAAGCGCAGCATTGTAAGGCAGTCCATTTGGGAGGGAACTATTTAGTACCTGCCTCTACATTATGTATTTAGTTTCCTTGCTATAGTTTGTCTAAATTTCTCACTTATCCTCACAAACATTGTTTCAGACTTTCAGTAAAGACATCAGCCAAGTTATGAAGAATCAATGTAGCAGGATACATGCGTCTAAAGATGTCTTATGAATGCGATCCCGTAGGATCGCATTCATAGGACCTACATATCACTTTTTATCATTGTGCTGCTTGAAACAAGTGAATCAAATTTATATTAAATGAAGGTCAAAAAGATGTTATTTAAGGTACGATCCTCTCATATACATCTGGCATGGTGAAATATTTGTTGTGTAAAATTATTCAAGTAAGTTTTTTTCTTGCGTTGAAACTTACTAACAAAAAATGCTCAAACTTATAACACACAACAACGAAAAGGGTTTCGCCGTAAGTCGTTGGATTAACAAAATATAAAAAACAAGAAACATTACCAAAGACAGCATGCTTGTTTCTCTTCTGCTGCCTCACGTTAATGAAATGCCTAAGAACGCGACTTTCTTTATTTGTTTGTTTCTTTTTTAACCCATGTGAGATGTTATTTAGATGGAATAATTTCCCTGAAAAACTCGCCCGTTTTTGTTTTTTTTTAAATTAAATTGTGATATTTTAGGAGGTCAATATTTGATATTTCTTTAAATTGAGTTAAATCCACAACGTTGGTGGTGTATCGGGTGAATAAAGTTCCTACGTTGCGAATTCAAGCGAAGCACACGGATAATCATTTTATTCCAGGAAGCGTATGGGACAATAGTTTTTGTTTATAATCATGATTTGTTACCGGAGCAACTTCCCAACGACCATGATTTCGCGATATACTCGAAGCGATTTTTTTTAAAGGAATTCTTTAGTTCTTTTTTTGTTTTGATCGCTTAGTTTTAAAGAGCCGTAGTAAATAATATGAGAATAAGATATCAATTTGTCAATCATATCCCCCAAAATTACTCCCGTATTACAGAACGCGAGTATTATGATTAACCCTCAGCCTGATGTAAGTTCTGCATAGTCTAATCTATAAACTCACCCAGTATTTTTTAAAAACGCGTATATGGAAAATATTGTGTAATAATCAAGAACGGATATCGCAAATCAGTAATCTGCGGTCGGATGCATGGTGGATAATATATAATTAATTAAATCAGTTGCACTAGCAATTGAATAACTCAAGAAGTTTGATTAAAACTTTAAGCACCGCAAATATACGTACGTATATATATATATATATATATATATATATATATATATATATATATATATATATATATATATATATATATATATATATATATATATATATATATATATATATATATATATATATATATATATATTGTGGGAGCCGAGGGTGAAAGACGAGGCAGAGGACACGTGGCAGGCGGTCGGCGGAGAAGTTACGAGCTGGCGCGAAACAGTGCGGGTTCAGCGAGGCTGGAGCTGGGCAGGAACGACGGAGCCTGGCTGCCTGGACTGGCCCATGGCGAACCCCGGAGCGGTTTACCAGCGAGATTCAAAGTCCGGACCGGTGGAAACGGCGAATCCTGGCCATCTGGCCTAGGCCACGACGATCCCGGGGTGGTTCCGCCGCGAGACTCGGGCATTCATAGCCCGGGACAGCCAGCCTACGCAGCGCTGGCGTGGGAAAGGCGATCCGCACGCCTGGACACGGACTCCGACTGTGAGCTCTGATCGACGGGCGACAACAAGGATCGGGGCGTGCCTGGACTGCCGGCTCTCGACGACGGGCACCCGGGAGGTACAGTAAACCCATTCGCTGTCTTCTCGTTGTTATGTCACTCCCTGGGTGACGGGCGGAGGCCATACCGATTGGGCGGCGATTATTAGTAGAAGGACCTCCAAAAAAGAACCCCACATTTAAAAATGGCGTATCCAACGTGGGGCCCGTTCGGTATGCCTCTGCTTCTAGTCGTCCCCAGGGAGTCCCACGGATTTGTTGAGCGGGTAGTTCACTAACGCTAACGATGCCCGTTAAGACAAAGTATGTTGGAATTTTGGCGACTTGTCTCACAGCAGAGCTCAGCAGGTGTCTCCTCGAATCGAGTACTTAAAGGGCTCGAAGGACAAGGTTGCGGACGCGCTTTCTCGGGTACCCCAGAATAGTGGTTGGCAGGAGGTGATGCAACCGGGGGGAAGACGAGGAGCGCGGTTAAGATATAAGGAAGTTGTCTTCGGAGGCAGAGGAGACGCACGGCATGTTCTCTGGAAGGCAGGATAAGGACTGGCAGTAGGGGAAACAGCCCTGACTCACTGCAGATTTAGGATTTAGGCTTGGGGTGATGCGGTAGGCAAGTAAGCGCTGGTCGAGGCCTGGGGTGCAGATGGGTTTTTGTCAGTGGGTGTCGGAAAGATCGCGGGAATGACAGTCGACACCGGGAACACTGGCGGACGAGATTGTCAGCGGGTGTCGGGTAAACTGGCGGAAATTGCGGTTGACACCGAGAACGCTGGCAGGCGAGTTGAGGAGCACTATGATCTGTAACTGCTGGGCCAAAACGGCTGGTTGCTTCGTGTCACTCCAAAAATCTACGAAGGGCAGAGGCAATTTATAGGATAATTTTTCGGCTTCACTGTGGCCGGTCGTGGCAGTGACAGCAATACTTTTAATAAGTTATGTCGCGTCACGACGTGGCCGGGGATGAGGCGGTAGACATTTGGGTGGCTTGTAGCTGTCTAGCTTGCCTTGAGGCGTGAACGATTCAAGTGGGCTTGCTCGCTGAGCTGCCGCCCCCTCCGAGGACCAATCAGTCCCTACAGCTCGTATGCACGTGGACGGAACGGGACGCTCACGCTTACATCGAGTAGCACATGGTATATGTAGCCGTTGCGGAACGCGGGTATGGTATATGGCCGTCCCGCCACAGGTTTTGGATCCCTTTCTCTTGCGCAAAAGATGGACTAGGTTTACACCATCGTTACCTGTTCTGAAGGAAACTCCCGCTTTGAGCAACGCAGCCAGTGGTCTTGCCGCATCGCTTGCGCCGAGGTGAGAAGGGCACCCGAGGTATAAAGACGTGAGCGTCGTGTCTTACTTCTAGGCTTACTCGGCGAGATACAAACCAGGAGGCTTGCCCGGTTCATATCACTGACTTGAAAGGGAACTACCGTCGTCGTGATGGGCAAGACGTTTAACATAAGGTTGCGGTGGGACGCAAGAAATCCCCTGCTCCTGGCGACCCAGGAGCGAGCTCTGGAATGTGGACTCGCCGAGTAAGCCGCTTGGTATACGAACCAGTCGGCAAGCAATTTGGCGATTGAGGCTATGGCCACTGCCACAATCTGTGGCAGAGTATTTGTTTGTTGTGTGTTATTTTAACACATTGCTCTGCGCAGAATGGCTTCTTGGAAAGACGTACATAGACGGCTTAACCCAGGAAGCCCACCGGGAGGAAAGACGGGCCCATACGTTTTCCCAAGAGCTCAGGGTGGCTGACAGTTGTTCGCCCTGACGAACGGTTCCGGCGGGCAGTTCTAAGCCTGCTGCCACCTCTAAGCGGAACGGGGTAGGTCCGTCCGCGTCGGACGAACCAGCTTAGAGCAAGCCCCCTGCTGCATCGCGGTGAGTGGGACAGCGAGCGACGGAGAGGTCGGCATCGTCTGCCGGCTTCGCTAGCCACCATCACCTACGCCGCTTTTGGACGCTGCAACGTGGCCACTCCGGCAACAGCAACATCGGCCGCCCATGAAGCCCAGCGGCTCCCTGAAGCCCATGAAGTCCCCCGAAGTCCGGGCCTTGAGGGGGGAGAGTGTGGGAGCCGAGGGTGAAAGACGAGGCAGAAGGCACGTGACAAGCGGTCGGCGGAGAAGTTACGAGCTGGCGCAGGACAGTGCGGGCTGAGCGAGGCTGGAGCTGTGCAGGAACGACGGAGCCGGGCTGCCTGGCCTGGCTCATGGCGAACCCCGGAGCTGTCCACCAGCGAGGTTCGAAGTACAGACCGGTGGAAACGGCGCACCCTGGCCATCTGGCCTAGGCCGCAACGATCGAGGGGTGGTTCCGCAGCGAGACTCGGAAAGTGATAGCCCGGGACAGCCAGCCTACGCAGCGCTGGCGTGGGAAGGGCGATCCGCAGGCGTGGACACGGACTCCGCCTGTGAGCTCTGGTCGACGGGTGACAACAAGGGTCGGCGCGCCTGGACTGCCTGCTCTCGACGATGGGCAACCGAGAGGTACAGTAAGCCCATTCGCTGTCGTCTTCTCGTTGTTATGTCACTCCCTGGGTGACGGGCAGCCCATACCGATTGGTCGGCGATTATTAGTAGAGGGACCTCCATACAAGAACCCCACAATATATATATATATATTACATGTGGTTCTACCAAAACGTAGGGGAAAAACAAAGGCAAAAATAATATGTTTCAAATAGAGGCCCATCACAAGCATCACGCGTAAGTAAAACAATGGAACAAACCTGCTTTGTATAAATATTACTTCTTGTGATCCTCCAAGCACGCTTTTTGTGATGAATGTAAAAGTAATCTTCTGGTGCCGTAGAGTAGCACAGTGGTCCCTTCACATATATCTCCCCAGCCGCAACATAAAATGGTGTAAATTAAATAGGCGATGGCACATACCGTTGTATTCATCAAGGTTATATATATGAAACTAATAATCCTCAAGTTCTGAGTTCAACAGGCATTGGTGTGTTAATAATTCAAATTACATAAATTCAGTGAAGACGTAACGAAGATTAACTATTTATTCAAGGCACATAATCGTTGTTTAGCATTCTCTTTCGTTCACTTTCTGAATCATGCTAATGCAAACTATAATAAAATATTAGTTGTGAAGTTAGTTTAATTCATAACCAAACACTGTAGAATTCGACAGCAATAAACCTCGAGAAAGATGTGGCACGTATCCATGAACGCCAGGGAAGCCATTGCGGTCAATTGACAAAATACAAAAAGAAGCAAAAATGCAAGTAACTGACGGCATGGCGATCAGAAATGTAAAATGACATTAAAATATATGTAAGCTCAATTTTCTGAAACACCACTCAATTAATGTTAGCCAAGAAAGCGATTCGGTGGTATCACCTGATGTACACAAACGTTTCCAGCTTGAGAAAGTGGTTCGCTGATGATGGTAACATGAAACAAAAACACAATTGTTGGAGCGCCATCACTAAACAGAAAAAACTCTAAACAGTTATTGACGCGATAGCGATAGTGTAACAAGAATGTAAGATGTATACAATTTAACACATTACAAGAGTCACGGATGTCAAAGGAGAAACAAAATATACTGCTTTGCAATGTTTTAAAAATTAAAACGATGGGCTGATGGAAAATGCATATCACTTGACGCCACTCGAACACAACCGTACCCTGGGGAACGAGGCACCGATACCAGCATTTTCTATTGTGGTTTTCCCCAAAAGTGTTCAAGCTATTCCAAGGCGACAGTTGCACGAAATCGAAAGGTTATCCCAGAACGATTTTCTGCGGCGGTGCACTGAGACCAGAATTCTCCAGAAATTCTTCCAGAAGCTGCACTTCTTCAGTCGTGGTCCGGTGTGGAGGCTTGCGTTGTGCGCTGACAGGGTAACATACTGGGGTTTCTCGGCAGAGAAGGTCGGCCAGGATGGCATCATTGTTGGCATACTTGGCGTCCTGCGTAAAATCAAACAAAAAGTTACATCATGCTGACGAAGACTGGGGACCACATAATGTTTTCTGAATGGAAGCGTAGTGTGTGGGGATGTGTGTGACGCCACGGGACGTCATGATGCCACATGACTGTGACGGCACATGACGTTATGGTGCCTCATGACGTCATGATGTCACGTGATATAACAGTTCTTCTTAGGGGTTCTTCGTGACGGTTTTTTGTGACTGTTTTCTCATAGAAATCGGCTGATCAAATACGTTCGGTGTTCAAATACGCTGTGTTTACAAAACGTTTTCATGTACGATCTCACGGCGGCGCCATCTAGCTTCTGGCGTGTGTAGATCGTCTGGTCGTCAAGTCTTGCAAAGGTCTCCCATGGTTGCCAGACTGCCGCCCAAACAAAACATTTTCCAAGCACGGTGGCCGCACTAGCTTTCCAAGTGGTGTTTCTTCCAAACATCTATATACAATGCTTCGCCAAAATATACTTCACTTTTTTTGGCCCGTTCATGAAGCATGATTAAATTTAAGGTAGAACGAATAAAGTCGACTTCCAAAAACGTTTTCTCGCGAGCACATACATTGAAAGGGAGTCATAAATATTGTTTTTTTCGTCAACTTTTCCGCCACCACGTTCGACGTTTTTTGTTGTTTTTTAATTTTAACGCTAAGTTCGACAAAGGTTCGACTGAAGTTGGACTACTATGCAGTAGCGCGAAAATTTAGAACGAGCTGATGCCTTCTGGCGGCGGAGTGTAACAATCCAGGTAAATTATTATGTCAGAGGTTATTATTTTTTTATCTCTGACCGGGATGTGTATTTAGAGAGTTTGATCGTTAATTGATAAGAATAGGTTGAAAACAAGGTCATGTCACTGGCTGAAATTACTGCAATGACCTTGGGCGCAACGGCTGAAGGCTCTCCTGACCGACCACTCTCCACATATATTCCCTTAACGGAGGAAGTCGGCGTAACAAATACCAAATACCCTCCAATCACAATTTTTAGCGAAGGATGTAATCAAGTATTTCGTTTCAGCACGTAGAGTTCAAATTGGCGACTCTTCGTAACTGAAAGGGCAACGCACTTAGCGTTGTTTCCACGGCAACATTCAGAACGCATTCCATCTTTCTTCTGATTGCACTCGCGGTCGAGGCCACGAGAGAGTGGATGGTTGAAACTACGGATTCGCTTCCCTGGGAGTTTTGACCCAAACCTCGACGCCGCACCCACATTCGCAGTTACGCCTCTTGCTTCAGAAAATGTTTCTCGTCAATATCACCTTTTGTTGGCTCAAAAACCGCACTCCGAAACTCCCCTTTTCCAGCAATCTCTTACAGTATACATTCATGTACTTTATATCTCATGAAGAAACAAAACAAAACAAAAATACCTGCGCCGCGCTACGCGAATCCTTCAATGTCATCCTAGCTCATTCTTTCTTCGCAAGTTCATCAGGGGGGGGGGGGCGGGGGGAATATGCGGCGCTGATTGCGCCGCCGCTTTCGCTGCACGACCTCGGCTCCCGCCGTTTCCTCCCATTGACCAGACTCTCTCTATATACGGCTCTGCATTCGGTCACCGCTTAGTTCGTATTTCTTTTGACCATGACTGTACGCGTGAGTAGCGAGTTCATACTAAAACGGTCCTAGACCGAAGCCAAGTAATATGCATGGTTTAATGTGCATAAATAAATGTATTCAGTCTGTATTTTTCTTTTTATCCTGAACGATATGTTTTACATTGTATCTGCTCACTTGGCTCTTTACAGGATCCCACAGATCCTAGAATCTGTGCTCCGGCCAAGTATCCAGGACGAAGCACAGTATATGGACCTTAGCGTCGAAAGTTACAGGCCAAAGAAAGGCACTCTCCGGTCCGAGTGCGACTTTTGGAAGAGCGTTTTACCATTCAAAGACAGTGTTGAATGTACTAACACTTTATGTAAGCAAACGTTTGATAATCGACAAGAGTTTCATAACGTATGTGGTCCCTGTGTGGGATCCGGTTTACCAGGTTCGTGTCAGTGTGCTTGAACGCGTTCAATCTGTTGCTGCTTAAGCAAATTGTTGTGTGTATGTTTATACAGCCGAAAGTTAGTATGCCTCGGTGGGCGTCTGGTGTCTCAGCTGTAGATGAGCAATTTAGCCAGTGCGGTACAACCGCCAACCTGGGGTCTTTAACGCGCACCACGCAGTAGTGATACACGACCGCACGCCGGTACAATGTTCATCCAGATCGAAACGGGCAGGGGCGGGGATTGAACCCAGGTTCCTGGGTTCTGCAGCGCGAGCTTTCGGTTGCTGCTTAGTTTGTCCTGAGGAGGTACTACCTTTTCCTAAGCACAACCGAAATGAAAAAAGGAACAAGAATTCATGTGAGATCGTTTCTGCACTCACCACAATACCATTCCTCTAGATTACACTATTGTTGCAAGATCCAGCCATATTCCTCCAGGTCACCTATCCTGAGACACTATTTCTTTGCGCGAACCACCATTTAATGGAACTCACTACTGGCAGACGTGGTGTGCCGCTAGACAGCGTTTTCTTTTTTTTTTCTTTTTTTTAATGCTTTGTATTCCTTGCAATATTGCCTTTAGAGGCGCTGCAGTTTTTTTTTATGCTTAAAGAATAAAGATTGACGAAACTCTTGAAAAAAAGTGTATATAATGAGGTTTAAAATGAACATTCTTAACAAACCATGAAAAATATAGTAAACAGAAAAATAATATATCTTGTTTAACATTCAGGTTCTTCCCAGAGAAACATTTTCCCCTGAATGAAAAATTTGAAGACGTACAACTATAGAAAAATATCGGTAGTGGGGGCTGCGTCTGTGTGTGTGTGTGTGTGTGTGTGTGTGTGTGTGTGTGTGTGTGTGTGTGTGTGTGTGTGTGTGTGTGTGTGTGTGTGTGTGTGTGTGTGTGTGTGTGTGTGTGCGTGCGTGCGTGCGTGCGTGCGTGTGTGCGTGCGTGCGTGCGTGCGTGTGTGCTTGCGTGCGCGTGCGCGTGCGCGTGCGTGTGCGTGTGCGTGTGTGTGTGTGTGTGTGTGTGTGTACTTGGCGTGGACAAAATATGGGATTTCCTAAACTGTGTAGTGGAACTGCGTTGCGACGTGGATGCTCGGTTTTTATAATTAGGGTTCCGCGTTTTCGGGGTTTACGTTCCTGCGAATTAGGCAGTGTTTTTTCGGGATTTATTTTTCTATCAGATTCGCCGTTTTTCGGTGTCATTTTTTGGTGTCGGACAAACAAATCGGCCTTTATCGTACTTTATGTGGAAGAAACAGTACACGGGCATGGGAAAACCACCGGAGAACATGCTCGTGCCCAGAATGCTTGAAAGACGTGCCGGTACCAATAAAAAAAAGTAAACGAGATGAGGGGTCAGGTTTTCGAAGAAAGAAGTAGCCTCGCGGACAGATCACTCTTGCTGTGTTCGAAGTAACCACAAAATAAAAAGTTTAGTTTAAGATTATTTTTTTCCCGGTCACCATGGGTTTTTCTCAGTGAAGGAAAGCGCAAATTCGGGGGCTTTCCGGTTTTCCCCGATTTTCATAAACTTGCTTGCGGGTTCAATTTTCAGGGTCTATCGGCATTTACCTAAAAAACGGATGCTTATTTATACCGCACCGAACACCTCGTTTTGACCTTTATCAAAGATTGGAAGTGTAACAATACAAATATGATGAGCTTCTGCTTTCAGACATTCTTACTGTAAGCAAATTAGAAGACAATCGGAAAACAGTTCCTCAAACGTGAGTGGGTGGCCCGCAAATCGCCAAGATCGACTGCACCTATAAGGAAGGCGAATCAGCAAAGTCTTAAGACTTGTTTGCAAGGTACATCGCTACAGAAGAGCATCCTGCTCCTCCTTCGAGTCTACTGTGTGTACAGCAGGGTGGGTGCAATTTGTCGGCCGGTAGACTACGCAACCTTTTTAAATGCTGACCACCGCTGCGCACTGAAAAAGAAAACATGATTTCTTTTCCTGTTACGAATTAGCGTCTTTCCGAGTTCAATGAGCCGTGTTTGTTTGTCTAAAATACGCTGAAAGAAGGTGTAATTAAGTGCGCACGTGTTGCAATGATTCGCGCAAACCATTGATGGATTCTCTCCTGCTTCTTGTGACTTGCAGGCGACCTTGCAGTTTCATCAGCTGCAGGCATTTATTGGGCGTGAGCTGACAGGCCATGAATTATACGAAAAATGTATTTAAACGTGATTATAATAAAAAAAATACTGCAGACTCAGGGACATTGTAGATGTTCCGTCTAGTAACTCGGGATGGAAGGGCAGTGCGCAGTTCACATCTTCAGTCGTGTGACTAAAGCAACCAGAGTGAATCAAGTCGGTCGCCGGGCAGTAAGAAGTCGTATCGTTGCACCGTGTTCTTAGCGCAACACTTTATAAGTAGCGAGCTTCTTCGCGATCTGTAACTTGAAAATGCACATGTTTTTACTCGGGCTTCCACTGGCAGGGAAGTCGTGATAGGAAGTTCTGATATATTTCCAACCCTCCGATATCGTGTAACAGTTCAACAAAACTGTTTTGGAGTTCTGAGAATTCACCCCTGTAGTGTGCCATGTGGTTTCAATATAAAATAATTGTGCGCAGCGATATTCTTTTTAATTTTTATTAACACAAAAACCGAAACCCAAACCGTAAATTATTCGAAACAGAATGTTCTTTTTTTTTTTTTTTCGGGAACCTTAACTGAAAACGAAAACATTATATGGTATTCCATAGGCGGTTCGGCACTAATAACAAATAAATAAATAATACCACAGATAAATCCCGATGCGTGGTCTTCAACCATCAAATGCCTTTTCTGCAGTTTCATGTAGGGGTACAATTTGGAACTCCATACTGCGGGCTACTAATGCCTATATGTATACAGGGTGTTATTTTTTTCTAAATTTCACAGGCTGTTTTTTTTTAAGCTACAATAATGTGGTCTATGCAGGTGAGTTATACTGCCAGAGGACATA
>JAZHYW010018939.1:0-68804 GCA_037355805.1 Ixodes ricinus | reverse complement strand
AATGAGATACTTAAAGTAAATCATTCCACCCTTCTTTCAGCAATTAAAAAATATGCATCATGGCTTTCAGATCGTTTAGGTTTCACTCTTGGATGCCTGCGATGTTTTCCCACATATATAGGGCTATGGACTATAAAAAAATACATACGACATCAGTTCTCACTTTAGTCCTTATGTATAGTCATGACGGCATGGACATTTTAGCTAGAATTAGCGTTTTCGAAATTCATGAAATACGCGGGTACGTGCTTTCACTTTATGAAACAAATAATTTTATTTCCCCAGCTTGCTCATTTACTCAAATACTCAAAAGAAGCCTCGCTTAATTAAAATAACTGTAATTATTATATGATCAAAAGAAAATGCGAAAATAAGCTAGAAAAGCCGCCAGGCTATCTCTAATATATGTTAGTATTTCCCTATGGCAGCTGATATAATTTTCCCTCGCGAGATAATTTGGATTGTATGTATGTTTAGACAGCGTGTAGTTGGCCAGCCATTCCAAAATTGTGACGAGTCACTCGCTGTAGATAAGAAAATTTTCCAGTGTAGTGCGACCACGCTAGCCTGGGGTCTTTGACCAGTGCACAAAGCAGTAGTGGTACACGACCATGCCTATCGAGATTGAAACGGGCAGGGGTGGGGATTGAGCCCAGGATCCCTGGGTTCTACAGCGCGAGCTTCCGCTCCACGTGCTCCAAGCTGGTGTGCGCTAACCGACTCGGCCACCGATTTACCTCACGAGGCTAGCATAGAAAACAGCAATATCTAGCGGAAACTTGCCTCAGATGGCAACACTGTTTTGAACAGTTTCGTCCAGTTCTAACCTGGGTGGAACAAAGACACTGTGACCACCGTGGTTACCGACTGATTGACCAAACTCTTATGCCACTGTTCTTCAAGGTCGGTGTTTCCTCTGATTCGTGACTGGCAGGCTGTTCAATCCTGAGCACGATTACGCGCCCGACAAATGACTGAGTGAGAGCTGTAACAAAAGAAAGCCCTCGCTTACAGCAAAGTTAGAAAGAAAAAAATATCGTTTTAGTTTTAAATAATTTATGTTTTTGACTCCGACCGATGTTTTTCGGTGTTTCTCTGCAAAACCCCAAAAAGTCTGCGGCCTACAAATATGTAGGGCTGGGCAAATGATCGATTAACTTGCCGATTAATCGATTGATTTTTTAATCGCGATTATTTTTTAACCGGTTGATCGGTAACGTTCTTACGGACCAAAAGAAAGTAAACGTGAAACGCTTTCAACACGCAGACGTGAACGAGTAGACCTGCAGTGAAGCGCCAACTTTAGGTGTAATTTTAGCCTAAGGTAAATTGTAAGGGGAGGTTTGTAGCTACAGACAAGGGCAGAAGGTTATACGTGTCTCGGCCGCTTCAGAACCGTGCGACGAGTGTCCGTTTAGCTGTGCTGCCTGGAACGGGCCTCCGACTGATGTGTTAAGCGTCCTATCCTGCCCATACGTCAAAATGGGTCCCGAAAGGGCAACAAATGACGTCACAGAATCCAAAGTGTCGTGCTGTGGGATATCGCGATCCTGGCGGTTGGTCGTAGAAACGCTGGCGAAAAGCACGAGCGAACGCGAGTGTCGCTGTCGTCACGGCGTCCCAACTTCTGGCTGGTGAAGCTTCCGTGGACTGTCACACCAGGGAGGGACCCGCAGCAGAACAGGCGTCTGCTACATCCACCACCGCTGTGGGAACACCGCCAGGGTCGCGACCGGCGACAACATGACACTTTTATGACGTCCCCAGGCGGAAATTGAGGGACCACTTTATTTGACGCGGCAAACACACATGACGGAGACGCGTTCCAGGCAAGTTTAGCCTCAACAGAGACATTTCATAAGGTGTATCATTATCAGTCGCCCCGAGATCATTTCTTTACCTTGCCTTACTATTACTCATCTTGTGTGGATCCTCAGAATAGAGTTGGATTAACACGTTGCCAAACGAAACAACTTTTTTTATTCATTTATCTCGCTTACATAAATTGACGGGAACCACCTTCCAGAAAATATCGCAACTATAGCCGATTTTTTTTTCGACAATTTCTATTTACATGTCTGAGTGATGAGCCAATATGAACCATTTTTTATGGTTGTTTTTTTCGTATCAGATTTTGCTTTCGGCTTTTGCCAATCAGAGTACTTTTTTTACTTCTCGCGACGTCTTTTTGTTTAATCGTTTTTTTTTTGCTTTACTCTTTTTTTTTTACAATGCTTCGCCGCTTCAGGGTATGAACAATAAATAAATTAAATACGCCGCTCTTGCCTAAGAATACCAACAAGGCACTTATTTCACTCATGAATCCGAGGTAATTATTTATTAGTGAGAGTGTCTTTGAACTGTTCACAACTACGCATTGAGGTTGATTCATAATCAAATTTTTATATTGCGCCGTTTATCATATTCAAAAAGACAAAACAAAATTTGCTTTTGACAAAAATATTTTGCATGAAATGAACGATACTGATTAATCGATAAAAGGTGGCGAATAATCGGGTTAACATTTTTTGTCGACGCCCATTGCTAAGTTATAATTTTTTTGAATTCCATAAAGGAGTTTTACGTTTTTCTTTGTTCAAAACTGCTAACGTTATATTTAGGCGGAAACTAAACATGCATGAGTCATTCACGCACGCTTCCAAGACGTCCTATAGTGTGCGATTCATGCGCCTCTACAAGCCCGTAGGTCTAAGGAGGGCAGGCTGATTTTGTGGCATGGGTGCAGCCGATGTCGTGAAGTGTTGTTTCAAAGTTTCTGGACATGAACGGAACTTTTCGATCAGTGATGATTGTCTTACGTACCCCAGGTCTGAGACAAAGTTGTCGCCTCACAAAATGGGTTAGGTAGGACGCCGAGGAGTCAAGTGTAGCCTCGACCTGTACCCACTTGCTCAGGTGATCGACGGCCACGATGATGTACCTGTTTCCTTGGGATGATCTTGGGAACGGCCCCAAATGTTTCATTCCCGCAATCTCAAATGGACTCTCCGGTGGTGTAATTAATATGCAAGTTAGGTGTTTGTTTTACTGTGGTATCTACTTTGTGATACTGGAAAGTAGGACGGGAGCGACATAACTTTTAAAGTCTGCTCGTCAGTTTTTCCTTTAAAATCTTTCTGACTATTGGCCCTTGTTTTTTTCTGCCAAGATGTCCAGATGTAGGTGTATCATGACACATCGTCATGACAGCTTCCCGCAAAGTCGAAGGTTCTACAGGAAGCCAGTCAGAGGCAGGCTACGACCGGTTGTGAAGAATGTCGCCTCGTAAAACATAAATCGTAGAAGTCGGTGGTCCGCTCAGTTTCGAGTTTGTACAGTTTCTCGAGCTTGCTGAAGACGTCGGACGACATCTCGTGGAGGGGCGTCGTTAAATTGCGCTGTCGCTTAGTCAAGCACGGAAAACACTTTCACGCTCTCAGCAGGAATTCTTGAAAGAACATTAGCATTTACGTGAATACAACCCTTTCGATGCTAAACCACGAATCGGAACTGTTGAAGTTGCATAGCCCAGCGGGCTAGTTTCGATGTCAGATCGCTCTTGGACTGCTATGATTGCAGGGTCGAGTTGTCTAAATCCACTGTGAATGGAGAGCCATACAAGTATAATCAAAACTTTCGATCGCCCAGACAATATTCAGACATCCCACCTCTGAGGTATGGTAGCGGGTTTCGGCATCATTCAGGTCAGCCTCTCGCGTAAGCTACCACACGTTTGACTCTGATCTTCTCCTTTTTTGCAAGTTCACGGCACCTGACCGTACCCGCGAGCGTCTGTGTTCAGAGACGTCGTCGCTCCTTCTATAAAGTGTGCCATGGTAGGAGATCGCAAGACAGGATCTTTGAGGTCATCGAAACCGTGGTGCTTCGATGAACTCCAATTCCAAACGCTGTTCTTCTTTAGTAGTGAATAGAGCGGAGCAGCACGACTATCGAAGCCTGCGGCAAATCTTCGGAAGTAAGATAAAAATCCTAGCAAACTGCGAAAGTATTTTGGAGTTGAAGGCACCGGATACTCGTCGAGGGAACGCTTTTTTCAGGATCGGGTCTTGCACCTTCCTTACCAACCACGTGCTCGAGGTAGGAGACATCCGTGTACCCAAAGTAACACTTCTTTGGCTTCAGCATAAGCTTTGCTTTACTAAGGGCTTGTAGCAGCTAGGTGAGTCTCATGAAGTGCCCTTCAAAATTGTGCCCGCACAAAATGATGCCGTCAAGATATACTGAAGTCATTGTCGATGTCATATGTCCAAGCACGTGGTTCATTAGACGCTAGAAAGTTACCGAGGCGTTACATAAACCGAATGAGAGGCGTAAAATTGCTACAGACCATCCGATGTTACGAAAGCTCTTTTCTCTGCGTCGCGTGGATCCATTTCTACTTGTCATTAACCTGTACGCTAGTCAAGAATTGTAACAAATAAGGACCCGTAAAGTCGATCCAGTGCATCGTCCAAACGAGGTGGGGGTGAATTATCTTTTTTAATGACACTGTTTAGTTTTCTGTAGTCAACACAAAATTGCCTAGATCCATCCTTCTTCGATGCGAGGACAACGGGTGACGACCAGGGACTTAATTGCCGATGATGTAACGATTTCTTGTGCAAGCAAGTTATCGACTTCACTTCACATTTCACGTCGTTCCGTCATGGTGACTCGTCTTGGCTGTTAATGGATGGGAGGATGGTCACCGGTGTGCATTCGGGGCCGTACGAGCGACGTTGTTTTTAGTTTATCAGCAGAAATGGCTATTCTGCTCTGTTATTGTGATAACTTTGTCTGAATATTCTGCTGGTGATCACGAGACAACTTCGACCCAAAGTTAAATACATCCCAGTGAACGTCATTTGGGCAGTTCAGTATCTACAGTCGCGACCACAACTTCGATCGATAGATTAGGGATTTTACCGAGCTGATCACGAGAAGTGAGAGTTATTTTATTACTATTCAAATTTAGCACCAACAGTAATGTGTACTCTGTTCCACTGACATTCACAGACTTAGTCCTTCATCGACCGTGGAAGTTTCACCGGAACAAACTGGGCTCATCCAGGAGGAATTATTATTTCGGGTGGAACCATCTGAGCATAGGAAGGAATGAAGGAGATCAGAATGTACAACCATATTGAATAAGCGACTAGCTCAGCTCATTCCCCTTGAATTCGCATTGTTGATGCAACTCGTACTCCACAAGAGTCGCCTAAACACGTAATAGGCGTGCAATCGGCAGGCTGGTTTTTTGATGCTTATAACTGGAGTGTGCGGACAAGAAAAATGGCATCAAAGAGTTATGCATGGTTAACACCATCAAAAACCTTGGCTGCCGTGAAGTAACGTTGAATGAGTGGCCAAGATGGTAAATCTAGCTTTTTCCTGATAGTACATCTGTATTTACTCCTCCCTCTACTGAGTAATCACTCGTGTCCATACTAGTTACAGTTCGACCAAGTTATTCTGTCTGAGTTTCTTTCCCCGCAATCGAAAATTTACTAATTTATTAATCAAGAAAGCCCTTTCATGGATCAAATTCAACTTTAAAAACCACTTCACTATTCTTCAAAAATATCCGATTAATTTAAACTTGTTTGCACCAGTCACCGCCCGCGACGAGAGGCTGAACAGACCCTTGCACCACTACCATTACAAGCGGAACGTTGGTGTCTAAAGTTATAACTTCTAATCGAGCGTGTGGGTGATTCATTGGCTGATAAAAGAGTAAAGTTGATTTTAAGCGGTGACATATGGCCTGTAAACGGTGTTGTGTTTTTAAAACCAGTTAATACTGAGATTACATTGGATTGTTGGAGGTTACATTGTGGTGCTCAGCTTTCGTCGCAAGAGGCCCGTCCCGGCATGATTCTCGGTAGTCGATGTTCATTCGGCTGCTGGGCGTGGCGGAGTTCAAACACAAACTGAAACTAGATTCTAGATTGCTCCCCCATTTGGATGCAGTCTGCAAGAAGGAGAAGGTTAACAATGTTCCACGAGCCTTTTGGGCGTTGTCCACTGCCCATGTGGACGAACTGATGGCCGCAGGTTGCCTGCCAGGGAGTCATCATTTTCGGGAGTGATTCTGGCGCTCCAACGTTGTTGGGCACTGGTAGCTTCTTGAAGCACGTCTTGTTTCATCAAACTTTCTTTTCTTCACTTTGATTGCAGAAATAATAGTGTCTCCCTTTGTGACGATGGCAGTTAATTGCAGTAATGTTCAGGGTGGGCTAGTCAGTGGCGCATAGTGTTCCTCTTCTACTTCTCCTTGAGTTTTTTTTTTTCGCTGTTTTAAATATTTGTTGACTGTCAATTGTTCTGGGTCATATACTGATTGGTGTTTCCTCCTTGTTTCCCGCCTTTGATGACTCCCTCTCCCTCAAAGAATTCGCGATTGTGCGCTTCTATCCGTTGATCACCATAAGCATTGATTTTTTTATAATCCAGTGTTTCCTCTGGTGATCCAGTGTTTTTTCTCTGATGATTCACTCTTTCTGTTAGCTGACACTCTGTTGGCGTAGCAGTGGGCAATAGTCCTTCAAAACACTTCCAAACATTATGCCGTATATGCGTAGGGTGTGCGACCTGTGGTGAGTGGGGAGTCTGCCGTAGCTGACAGGGTATGCGTACAGTTCCATCTCGAGACCCTTTGCCCCAAGGTGAGCGGTCTGGACGAGTTTTAAAAGAGGTCGCTATACATCTTTCCGCAGTGCCATCGACCTGTGGCCATTATGAAGTGACTTTTCTGTGGTGAAAGTTCAGTTTTGCAGCAAAGGATGCCATGTCCTTGCCGTTGAAGGTTGGGCCCTTAAACGCGTCTGGTGTGCCGAAGAGAGCAATGGTCTTGCGGAGTCTTGGAAGTATCTGTTCAACAAATGCTGACCGAACTACCCCTTCACGGGGAAGCGAGATTACTCGTCGATGATAGCAACTAGGTGTTTTCCTGACTGCAAGGGGCTATGTAGGTCAATAGCTACCTCTGCCCAGGGTAGCTCGGGACGTTTGGTCATGCTGAATTGTTCCTGGTGCGACCTTTCATCACAGGCTTGACATAGAACGCAGGCCTGGATTGTTTCGGTGCAGAGAGTTTTCATTTTTGGGGACTACATGTTTCTTTGTAGAAGCTGTTTGTTTTTACCATTCCCTGATGTCCAATATTAACCAGCGGCACTGCAGGTATGCGAAAAGATATGGGTATCAGGATTATTGTGCCACGAAGCATGAGGTTGGTATGTGTGATGAGCTGCTCTCTCACTATCTTTACTGCATTCATCTCCTCGGTGTCCCTGGTAGAGGGGAACCCCTTGCAGTCGATAGCAGGTATTGTTATAAGTGGCTTCCATAATAGACATGTAAAGCATGTCTGCACTTGCTGGAACATCGTTAAGGGAGAGTGATTTGCACCGGGTTGGTTCCAATGTGAGGCAAACAATCTTTTCGTTCGAGCTTTGAAGATCTTTTTTGGAACATCAAGAAGGTGTCGGGAGAAATATCGAGCAGGGGGATGATCTCCAGGTTAATATTGCTCCTCAAAATTATAGAGCTGCACCCGAAGCCACCATCTCTCAATTCGGGGGAGGGGGTGGAGGGGGGTTGATTTTGTCGAGAATATAATTGTCAGAGGTTTGTGATTCGTTACCTCCACAGACGGTGCCTGCTCCATAGATGTAGAGGTGGAAATGTTCCCCACGCTCACTCTATAGCCAAGGCCTTTGGTTCTTAATTACTAATGTAGCACAAAGATAACACAGGAAGGAGACAGAGATAGGAAAGAACGTTCTTTCCTATTCCTGTCACTTTCCTGTGTTGTCTTTGTGCTACATTGTAATTATGCAAAACTAACTTATCCCAACAGCTCATTTTAATACAGCCTTTCGTTCTGTTTGCGAATATCGTGTTTTGGTTGCTGTCAGCGAGCGACTCGCATACAGCACTGGTCTTAAACGGGGATCATCGTGAGTGTGCTGGGCGAGTATTGCATCCTATCCAACAAGCTCAGCTTTCAAAATTAGTGTTGTGCCTCTGGGTCGAAGTACGCAAGAGTCGCTGCATTCGTGACGGCTTCCTTGATCTGGGAGAAGGCGTCTTGCTGCTTTGGGCCCCATTGCCAGGCGGCGTCTTTACGAAGCACATTTCGAAGTGGTGCAGCAACCGGGGCGAATTCTGATACGAAAGGAGAACAGTGTAACCAAAACCTAAGGAAACTCCTCAGTTCCTTAACGAACTCTGAAGTTTCTGCCTTCCACTTTGCTGGATGAAATTTTTCTTTGTTGGATGAAACTTTTCTTTGTTGGATGAAACTTTGAATCCTTCACTGCCAAATACAAAGCTCTAGAACTTTAGCTGGGTTGAAGAAAGGAGCCTTTGCCAGCGTTCAGCGTGAGTCCAGTCTGCTCAAGTCGCTTAAGTGACTATGCAGGGCCTTGTCTTCTTCCCTTTCTTGTGAATCCATAGACCAGAATGTTTTCGCTGGTGTTGAGCCTGCCAGGTATTTTCGCAATGCCATTGGTGATAGCACGTTAGAATAGAAGAGCAGCTGAGCGTATTCCGAAGAAGAGGCGCTTGTATCTGAATAAGCCAAATGGTGTCGTAGAGGTTGTGACTGTGCAAGAGTTCTGGTCAATCTCCAACTGATAGTATTCGAGTCGTAAGTCATTTTTCGTAAACAACCTGGAATATGTCAGCTCAGCAGCCATATCCTTGAGGGTCGGGGTAGAAGAAGAATAAAATAAATGGTGCTCTGGACCATTTATTTTCTTCTTCTTCTTCTTCTTCTACCCCGGTTGGGGTAGAATGTCGGTAGTTTTAAATGGCCACATTGGCTTTGCTCATGTCCACAGAGATGCGGATCTGGGTTCGGTGTGATGCTTTGGGACAATCACAATTGGGAAAACCCACGTCGTGAGTCTTTTCATGGTTCAATAATGCCTGCCTTGAGTAGAGCTTGAAGTTCAACTTCCACCTTGGATCAGAGATGGTAGAGTACTCGTCGGGGTTTCTGAGCCAGAAGAGGTTAGACAGGCTTAATGTGGAGGTGCACAGGTGTCTCTTTGAGCTTGCCGATCGTGTTGGTGATCTCTGGTTATTCTCGGAGTGGGTCAGGGGTACTCAACAAGTGCGCAATGTTTAGCAAGTGCATCGCAGTAACTGATTTCCGGCTAAATAATGTCATTAGCGCGTGGTTTTTTTTTTTTATGACGTGTACGATTGTTTGGAAGCGTTGGCCTTCATAGCCTAACTCCACCAGAAATTCACCAAGAATGGGCAGAGGTTTTGAGGATCCATAAAAGTAGACCTGATCTTTTGACGGTTGCAGAGAAGGCTCCCAGTAAGCAAGTTGAAGATGTGCTCTCCCATGGTGTGGACAGTTTCACGTGAGTCGATGAATGCCTTGGTGGTACCAGAATAGCTGTAGGTGATGGATGCTTGTGGCAAGTTCTTTTGCCGGTCGTCGATGTGCAAGATAAAATTCGTAGAGCCCACTCTTGTTACTACGTTGGTTTCATCCAGTTTCGTCGCTCTGGCCGTTGCAATAATCCACAGTCTCGTGCGAAATGGTTTGTCTTGCCGCAACTGTTGCAGGTATGTCCCCTTGCCGGGTAAAGTTCAGAGAGTTGTGGGTAGGTACCGCCACAATGTCCACAGGTGCAGTTATTTTGTTGTCGAGATGACCAATCTTTTTCTTTGTCATCTTTTTCTTTAGAGCGTGAAGGTCGGTGTGTCTGCACCTGCAGGGTGGTGCTCTGTTGTCCATCCAGGGCGCTTTCCATACTTTTGGCTTGCCGGTCTGCCATCTCCGTGATGCGCGCCAGTTCCAGCAGCTGCGTCAGAGTCATGTCCGGCTTGTGGAGCGACTTGCGTCTTAAAGTTACCGAAGAGCAAGTTTGAATGATATGTGAATTTATGTCGGCGTCAAGGTCGGTGAGTCCGCACAGCATGGCGATGTGCCCTATTCTCGTGTGGTATATGTTAGTACCTTCGTTGCCGACCTGACGCTCCTGCCGAAACAGGCACTGTTGGTACTCTTAGTTGGCCTTTGGGTTGAAGTGCTTCCTCAGCTGGTCGACGGCGAGCTTCTAGGCATTGGGAGCGGTGTCACTAGTGACGTCAACCGTCGCAATCACTGCTAACGTTTAGTAGATGTCACACACATCGACGCCCGCGTAGGCCAGCAGCATCGCTTTTGAACGTGTCGGTCCTATTATGTTGCACGAAAAAAAGGTTCACGAATCGCGTTATATACCCACTTCCGCCAGCGGGGTCCTGCACAAGAAGCATCTTTGTGCACAACGAAGCTTGGGAATGGTGGTAGGATGGACATATTTAGGCAAGCGTTTGTTCAACATGGTGTGGAGGCACTTTTCAGCGCCTGGGTCCGGACGGTTTGTGAATGGAGCCAGCTGAACATAAGAAACACACAGAGAAAAAAATATAACATTCGCACCGCTGGACTAGTTAGTGTAAAGAAAAAGAAAACTGAAATCAAGGATTAGAAGATAAAGAAAAAGAAAACTGAAATCAAGGATTAGAAGAAAAGGAAAAAGAGGCATCATTCAATGTTGCTAGTCCAGCGGTGCGAATGTTATATTTTTTCTCTGTGTGTTTCTTATGTTCAGCTGGCTCCATTCACAAGCAATGAACCAACTTGCTCAGCTAAAGCTCGTAATCCGGACGGTTGCTAGCCGGGAAAACCATCGATGCGGTACGGTGTGTGCGCATGGGTTTTGGATTTTTACTCTCCTCGCCAATGTAGTGGTTTGATACGGAGATTACATAGAATTATTGGAGGTTACATTGCGGTGTTCAGCTTACGCCACGGGAGGCCCGCCTCCGGCATGCTTCTAGGTAGTCGATATTCATTTGGTTGCTGGCAAACACAAGCTGAAACACTACAAACGGCAGATGTAAAAAGTCAACGAGACATATACGTGGTCTTGTCTCTATCAACGCTTGTGAAGTAGTGTTGACTCCATTCAGCTTTGCTAAGATCTGGGGGCATGTGACTCCTGCATCGATGGTGATCAACGTGGTGACTGGTAGCCTTACCAGCGGTTCTCACACTGAATGCAGGATATCAACAAACTTTTCCGCAAAATCCCAGGAGGCGTCGCGGTAATCCCGAGTTGGGACGCGTGACGCCGGGAATTGTGGGGCTGTTACGATGTACGCTCAGGCTGACTCGGGCGCTTCGTATATCCTGGAAGCGGCACAGTCTATTCCGTCTTATCCTTATGAGTTCAGAACACACAAAAATTGAAATGAACGCAAAATAAATCTGATACGTACTCT
This sequence comes from Ixodes ricinus, assembly GCA_037355805.1. Taxonomy (NCBI): domain Eukaryota; kingdom Metazoa; phylum Arthropoda; class Arachnida; order Ixodida; family Ixodidae; genus Ixodes; species Ixodes ricinus. The sequence continues at coordinate 57,509 of JAZHYW010018939.1, read as the reverse complement.
GACTTATTATGGTCCTGCATTTTTGCGTTCTGAAAATGTGAGATGTTAAATCAAAATTACCTTTCTTTTGTTTCGTCATTGGTATGCTATTTCACGGGCCGTACATTAGATCGCCATAATGCACCGAGAATTCAGAGAGAGCGCCAGAATGTTATAGTATGGCCTATTGTACGAAGCTGAATTTTTGACTGAAATATAATGCGGATGCCCAGGAGAGAACTGGCCCGGCGATAATAAAAAATAAACGAGTCTAGGCGTAACTTGTAGGAACGCCGTGCAGGCTGAATGGGCGCTATGCAAAGTCTTGCTTACTTTAGTACACACTGTATTTATGTGTTGTTAACTACATTTATTGCAACTGAATGAATGTCAGGTGTATAATGCTTGCACTTTTTTTAGATACTCGGCAAGTTGGAGTGCGAATGGTTCTCGATGATAGAATACCAAAAGTTATTCTTGGAATATCACCGCAACCAAAATGCATCTTTGAACGTGTATCTACAAGCGTTTCTAAATTCGGTGAGTTGAATATAAAACCCTACCTACGTTATCTACAGAATTATAAAATCACTTTTCAGCAGAATTATTCTTTAGTTTGCGACGCAATAAAACCTCAGCATAAATGACAACTGCTTTGCTTTAATTCTGCAGAATCATTTGCCTTCTAATAAAAATCATATTTTTGATACTCAAAATTATCCGCGAACTATTCAAGTAAAACAAGTCAATGAAACACGCGCCTTACCCCTCTAAATATTTGGTCGACTTATTAAACAGGAAAGAACAGCTGTAAGTTTGATTTGGGTATCTTATTTGGGAAAACAGGTATTTTAGCCTGACATTGAAAAGGTTTCTTATGAACGAAACTGTGTTGTTGCGTTGATGTAAGAGTGTGGTATTTGATGGCTTCAGTGTAATTAAGCTAAGACCTATTTAGAAGATATGCTTTTCGAGAAATGAAAACTGAAGCATGCAGACGCCTTAGAGTTTTTTTTTTAATGTGCATTTTACATGTTGTTCTGCAAACTTACTGTGTATGTGTGTATTATACTGTCTAATAAAGAACGTTTGGCTTCTCATATTATGAAAATAATGTTATATGTATTTTGTGCTAGCTAGCACAAAAAAAACTTGCCCTCTAGACTTTTTTATCAGTCGTTTGTTAATTTGTTTCTTATTTGCAGGTGAACCTTTTTTTTCGTGATATAATAAATCCAAGTTTGGAGTTTGTTCTTGTTGACATTTATAACATGACGGTAAGCATTAAACCAATATTACGTAAAAATGACTTGGATACTAATCAAGTGCTTAGAAATACACCAGTGCTGTTGCATTGGCGGAAAGTGCCTAAAGTGCATCTTTGAAGTAACGGAGATGCTCGTGTTTTACAGCGGAATGAAAGCGGTAAATTCCTAGCAAATAACAAAAGCACTGACGAATACCTTTATGAACTGCAGGAGTTAGCAATTACGCATGAACTTTCCATCTGACGACCTGGTTTTTCTGCTGCATCCGTAAGTAAGCCTTTCTTCAACCTGTAGCAAAAATAGAATGGACACTATTCAGCTATCTTACTGCCACGCTGGTTGGTGTGTCACAGCACGCGTATTTAGCTGGCCAAGGCAGAAATCACAAAAGGAAACAGTTACATTGTAAACTTTAAAATTAGTACACAGGCAGGCGATTAGTAGTAAGTAGTAAACTTAAGCATCGTGTTACTGTTTACCAAATAGTGCATAACACGCGGTCAAACCCGTGAAAATTACGTATACCACGCATTCGACAAGTTGCGGAACCGAGTGAAGGGTTGAACCAACAAAATGGCTCCCGCATCACGTGATTTTAAAATGGCAGTGCCCACATGACGGCGCATGAAAAAGAATTCTACGTACAAGGTTTTTATCAGGGATGACCAAAAAGGGCTGCAAGTTCAAAAGTTTCTAAATAAAATTTGGCTTTTGGTTTTCACGTTACTTTTTTTTAAGTTGCATGATTTATTCAGAGTTTTTATAAATTTGTTTTATCACACGTAACACATAACGAAAAAATTACTGCACGAACAGTGTGAACAAGTCCGTCGCAAGCTACATGATCAAAATTGTATTGTTGGAATGAACATCACTTGATAACCCGTTCTGGGCTCTACACTGTCGCTTGGTTCGGATGGCGGAAGAAAGAATTGCCTCGCGGTGTTTCTGTGTGTCACAAATGTCGAGTACGTTAACTGGAGAGGAATCTCGTGTGCGAATGATCTTGTTTATATGGTAGACTTCTTGATTATAACAGCCTCGAACAAAATATAGGCGTTCAAAGAAGGCCCTCAAAAAAGAGCTCTTTAAAAATCAACAAATTAAATTAATTCATAAAGGGCTCAAATTCGGTAGCTTCATCTGTGATTGCTTTGCTTGATGTGTAATAGGCGGTTTATGTAAGTGAACGATCTTCGTTGAAGCCACATCTTCAAAAAGGTAGCCGGACTGGCAGTTCAGTATAAGTGTTCGTAGTTGAGATTTCTTTTTCTTTCCGCGTCCAGTACGTCTTGAGAACGACCCTTCAATGTGACTGAAACGTTGACAGTTCACAATGTGTTCAAGAGATTGTGCTTTTTTGAACACATTTTATTCAACCCTTATCGACAGATGGTAGCATGACAATATATTTTTATATGCCAGATAAAACACATTCTATATTGCAACTTCAGATTTCTTAAATTTTCTCATTAAAACAGATGCAAATATTTTTTTTTAAACAGCCTGGATGAAAAAAAATGACATAAATTGAATTTACAACGAAAAAAAATCAGCAGAACCCATCCTTTGGGAATGATTATCTACGTTAATGCGAATAGCATCAAACGGTGCGGAGTTATGCGCGTTCGTCAGGTGGCCGGCACACTCTAGATACGCCAGCCCACTCTTGAGGCGATTCTAAATTTGTTGACACTTTCACAGCCCTGCGCACGATCTCCGCAGCCCAGCACGTGCGTTTGTGTCACTTAGGAAGGCGAGCAAAGCACGCGCCATACGCACAAACACTCAAAATGGTACCGACCAGACTTTCTGGCGTCTCAGCTAGTCTCAACCAACGGTACTCTAAACGGTTGTTTATATCTTTACCATAGGACGCGCTTTACAGCGCTGTCACAGCTATCGGTGCGCGCGCGTTCCATGCACGAGGGCTCATTCCGCTCTCGTGAGGCTGAGCACGGCCGCTACATCACCCTCTCCCGAGCGCGGGAGAGGGTGAGCTAGGGGCCGTGCTAAGCCTCACGAGAGCGGAATGAGCCCTCGTGCATGGAACGCGCGCGCACGTAGCTGTGACAGCGCTGTAAGCGCGTCCTATGGTAAAGATATAAACAACCGTTTAGAGTGCGTTGAATGACTGCCTTCATAGCTCTGGATTCCATTTTCGAACGCCGAAGCGAGCGAACGTGGCATCATGAGCTCCCATGGAGCGGTTTCAGCGGCCGTCGCCGGCCGCGGTAACAGGGCTGAAGACAACACCCAGGACTACAACGTCATCCTGCCTCCTTTGCCAACAGGGTCAGTGGCTTTAAACACCGTTTTTCTTCATGCGGACGTAAAGGGGCGGCCGTACCGCGTCGAGGACTTTCGCGACGCGTTGATTCGTCTGGCTTTGCTTCCCGAGGTCTTGGCCCTCGGGGCTTACCAGATGAATCACGTGTGGGCAGTAACGTTTAAGAATGACGAAGGCAAGAAGAAAATGCTGTCAACGCCGGAGCTGACGGTCAAAGGTCGTCGATGCATCGTTATCGACCCCAGCCACCAGGACGTTCGCATCAAGCTTCATTGGCTGCTCTTTAGCGTAGCCGACGGTGATGTGAGAGAGGCCCTGGCGCCGTACGGCAAGGTCATCGAAGTGGCCAGAGAAAAGTGGCGTGTCGACGGCTGCCAGAGCGTCGGCACCATGACGCGCACGGCGGTACTTCGGCTCAAGGCGGGCATCACCTGCGACGACATCCCGCACCAGTTGCGGGTGGGCGGAGAGCTCGCCCTCGTCGTCGTGCCTGGAAGAGCTCCGCTTTGTCTCCGGTGCCAGCAGACGGGGCACATCCGCAAGGAGTGTCGTGTCCCACGATGCAACGTCTGCCGTCGTTTCGGCCACGAGGGCGCTCACTGCGTCCGAACGTACGCGGCGGCTGCTGCGCCTGTGAGGGGCCTGGAGAAATCCGAGCTCCTTATGGACGAGGACGACGCCGAGGAGGCTGCCGCGGGCTCTACAGTCAAAGGAAGCCCTGTAGCGAACCCTCTCCCTGCGCCCGAGAACGCGGCGGGGACGAACACGAACGATGCGTCGCCAAATGCTGGCGAGACGGTGCACTCGGGGCAGCAGGAGACGGTGGCGACGGAGGCGCCTACACCGCCCGGTGTGGAGGGCAACATCTCCGATGCAGTCATCAGGCAGCCGGCAGTCGACGTCCCCATGGACGATGCAGAGAAAACGGCGAAAAGGACGCGGGAGGAAAACGTCGCGGGCCCCACGGATTCGGAGCAGGAAGAGCCGCCGTCAAAGGCGGGCCCTATCTGGATGCGACGGTCCACAGTCAATGCGACTGCAACTGTGGACGACAAAGCGGCAGCCAAGCCACCCCCGTGATAGCATACGCCGGAGTTCGACGGGGACCTCGGAGTCTGTGCAAGCAAAGTGCAGAAACCAACATCGCGCTGAATCGGAACAGATGGGCGCACGACCCGAGGTAAGCACCATGAGGTCCCTCTTCTCTGAATGGCGGCGATGTTAGAAGCTCCTTTACGTGTCGCCACGATCAACGTCCGTGGGCTTGCGGCGAGACGCCGGCAATATCAACTTAGTCGACTATTAGTCGAGAACGAGATAGACATCGTGGCCGTGCAGGAAACAAAGATCGAAAGCCTGGAGCAGACGGACCGCATGGTGCAACCGTTTCGAACTCTTTTCAATGTTTGTGTCTCACACGCTGTTGGAACATCCGGCGGTTGCTGTTTGTTTTTCCGCCGGTCTCTAGGCGTCGTTGAGACGGCCATGGTTTCGTGTGCGTCTGGCCGTTTTGTGTTCTGCGATTTTTCTTTTTCAGGTATAGACTGGCGCGTTATTTGTGTTTATGCTCCGACTAACGAGCGTGAACGTAGAAAAACTTTCGAGGGACTGACTGAGTTCCTTAAAGGTGAAAGAGTTGTTATTTTTCTTGGAGATTTCAATTGCGTCTGCGCACCAGAGGACCGTGCTAATGAAACCCGGGTTCGCGACTCAAGTGCCCTTTATTTGAATGACATTGTCGCTGAAAATGCGTTAGAGGACGTCGCAAACGTCACCGCCAAAAGTAGCGTTCATTTCACACACTATCAGGGCCTTAGTCATGCTCGACTTGACAGGGCTTACGTTTCGCTTAGTCTTGTCCCGCTGTGCGACAATTACTCCGTTCAACCTGTTTCTTTTAGCGATCATGCGTTAGTTATGTTCACCCTCGGTAAAAAATTAAAAAAGTCAAGATGGGAATGGTCGCTTTGGAAAATGAACAGTAGTCTCATGAAGGATGACGTTTTTAAATCTAAAGTAGATGATTTATTTAGGAAATTTTACGAAGATGAGAAGACAATGTGGGGTGCTAGGTGGGAACTTTTCAAAGAAGAAGTAAAAATTAACGCAATTGATAGGAGCACCACCCTTAACTATCAGAAACAGAAGAAGGAAAAAGAGTTACGCCGTCAATTGAATTTGTTTTTAATCGAAGAAAGCGCGAAACCGGGTGAGTTTGTACAAGAAATAAGAGAGATCAAGAACCAACTTGAAGTAATCGACTGTGAAAGATATAGAGGGGCTATTGTGCGTGCGCGGTCACTGAGGCTATGGATGGGCGAAAGACCTTCGAAGCGAGCACTGAGCGACGAAAAAAGGTATGCGCAGCGAAACGAGATAAAAGAAATACGCTACGGAAATACGATAACTCGCGATAAGAAAACGATCGAGCGAGCGTTCGTTGAATATTATAACGATTTGATGGGTCACAGCGTACCAAAAGATGACGGTTTCGACGCCGAGTTTTTGTCTCTTATGCCCACACTTGAAGAGGATGTTCGAGAAAGGTTAGAATTGCCGATCAGCGTCCGCGAGCTAGAAGATGCCATAGACGAATTAACTGCGGGAAAAACGCCCGGGCCGGATGGTCTCAGTGCTGAATTTTATAAAACATTTAAGAGGGAGGCAGCGGACGCTTTGTACGAGGTGCTCACAGAGGCGTACTGCATAAATAAGTTACCGCCATCCTTTTTGAAAAGCCATGTTGTCCTCATTCCAAAGGTCGATGACCCTGTAAAGCTATTGTCTGTTTCCTCTTACAGGCCAATAAGTCTGACTAATGTCGATTACAAAATTTACACAAAAGTCCTGGCTAGACGTTTGCAAAATGTTATAAAATACCTTGTGGGACCGCATCAGACCTGCGGTATTAAAGGCCGCACCATTTTAACCAACATACATATAGTAAGGAGCATCCTAGAATATTGCGATGCCTTTGACAGACGAGTTGCTATGTTGCAGCTAGACCTGGAAAAGGCATTCGATCGGGTGTCGCATGAGGTTCTTTTTCGTAATTTGGAGCATGCTAATGTAGGGTCTGTGATATTAGACGGTTTAAAGATGGTGTACGCTAACTGTTCAATGTCCATCATTGTAAATAAGAACGTCAGTGAAAGTGTACAGGTCCGATCTTCTGTAAGGCAAGGATGTCCTCTCTCTCCTTTGCTGTTTGCGATTTACTTGGAACCATTTTGTTTAAAACTGATTAACAATGATAGTATACGTGGTTTTAGGTTACACTCTTGCGAAGTAAAAGTGCTTTCTTATGCAGACGACGTTGCGGTTTTTTGTGTCGACCAAGACAGTGTTCGTGAGGTAATCAGCACTGCTTCCTCCTTCTGTAAGAAAACGGGTAGTGCTATCAACTGGGGCAAAAGCGTAGGTCTCTGGCACGGTAATTGGCCCACCGCACCCGATAATTTTGTGAATGTTCAGTGGACAAATTTACCTGAGAAGTACCTCGGGGTGCCACTCCAGCACTACCGCGACAGTAAGCAACTATGGAGTGAAGAGACGGAGAGGGTTAAAGCCAAAGTGGAGAGCTGGAGAGGTAGGGACTTCTCCATGTTTGCACGCGCAACCGTTTGTAATTTATTTTTAACTGCGAAAATTTGGTACATTTTGCAAGTGCTGAGTATGCCGCGCCTCAACGTGCAGAGACTTCACAGAGTTTTCGCCGTTTTTATCTGGAATTCGAGCTGGGAGCGTTCTGCTCGTACCAATTTGTTCCGATCTGTTGGTAATGGTGGTCTAGGATTGTCCCATTTGTTTCTACGACAAATTGTGTCTAGATTCATGTTTTTACGCGATCAGAAAGATTTATTTTTGCGTACTGTTATGCAAGTGCGACTGCAGTATGCACTCCCTGAGTTTGTGGTGTCGTCTAGTAATCAAATGCGCTCCAGTGTACAAGGTTATTTGCGTGAAGTTGTGCTTTCTTTCAGGATACTCAAGGTGCGCTTTTCCTTAGAGTATCTTAGTTCAGTTACCCGAAAACGATTGTATAAAGATTTAATAGATGTACTGTTGCCAATACCTCTCTATAGGTCATTATACTGTGAACGTTCAGGGCTAGATGTACTTAAAAGGGTGAAGAAAATGCCAATCAAATCTTCGGTGAAATCCTTTTTCTTTAAATTGCATTGCGGCGTACTCCCTGTAAAAACGTGGCTAGAACGTAAAGGTATATTTGTACCGTGGTCAGTGAATTGTATCCTCTGCAAGAAACCCGAGACGATAGAGCACGCATTTATTGAGTGTTGGGACGCCGTGTTTCATTGGGACATTCTTCAGCGCACGCTGAAGAAGGATCTACCTTTAACTGCGCACGGCATCCGCTTTTTGCCCCTGGAAAACGAGGGGGAGTCCCCTACGATATGTTCATGCTCCTCGGCCTCCACAGCCTGTGGAGGACAAGAACGAGTGTTAATAATGCTGATGTGAATACCAAAACAGTAAGAGAAAATTTCATTGAAAGTGTGGCATATATTCGCGTGGTATACCGTGCACTCCCTGAACCCCCTGACTGGTTGCCAATACTAGATGAGTTAGTATGTTTAAAAAGATTTTGAAGCGCTGGAAATCGCCGCTAAGTGGCTGATTCTCTCCTAAACAAATTGTACATGTGTGAATGACTGTGTGCTTTTTTTCATTTTGTCTTTACCGGGAATAAAGAAAAAAAAAAGCCTTCATAGCTCTGTGGTTAGCGCGTCTGCCTGCTGATCAAAGGGTCAACGGTTCGAATCCCAGCCGGCGCCGGTCTTTTTTATTTATTTATCGACCCGCGGCGTAAGAGGTTAGATAGCCAGATAGATAGATAGATAGATAGATAGATACATAGACGAAAAGTGCGTGAAGTATCCAAAGAATGCTATTCGCATTAAAAGAATTAGAGCCATATTTACGGCACGAGACGATTTTTTGTCAAGCGAGATGTAACGGTCTCATTCTCCACTTTTCTCTCTCGCGCCTGTGCGCTCTGCGTGGAGGAGATGTAAGCCGCTTGGATTGGCTTGGCCGCTCAGCTGAAAAACATATGCAAGCGTCGTGCGACTTCCGCTCAACTATAGGCGCGCGCTATGTCCTTGGGTTTCTGTGCTGGTTGTGGTAGCTGTGGTAGTCTGCGTCTTTTGCGATGGATCCGTAATTGAAGCATAGACGTCTCGACGCGCATCAAGCGGATAGGGCTTGGCCCCTACGAGGACAAACCTCGAAGATCAGCGAACCTCCCCGCGGAAAGCTCCGAGGCCGGCGATGTGCCTGCGGACAGCGGTGCCGGCGGGTCGCAGCTAATTCCCGCTCGATTCGTATCGAGTCAAAACGGAAGTCACAATTTTCCTATACTTGCTGTTTCTCAAGCATCAGAATATTTTGTTTAAAAAAAAGAAGAGTAACAAAATAATGATGATTAATAAGCAACTTTTAGAGGCCACATTAAGCTCCCAAAGTAGCGCAAGCACCACTTGACTAGAGCCGCCAGTCCCGTTACTTTAGCAGCCACATTTCCGCGGGCCCCCGCGGGCGCCAACTTCTAAATTCGTCTCGCGCCGTAAATACAGCTCGAACAATTTGTTTTTGTTGTAAGTTCGTTTTATAAAATCAATTTTCCATCTAGGCTGTTTAAAAAAAATATATTTTGCCTATGTTTTATAAAGTAATTGTTGCTTCTATAAAATCTTCATAATTTTGAATTTTTAAGATGGGAGGGGGGGAGGGGCAGCTTATTTCTACCCTCCATTAAAATAGCTGCAAGAAGGTGAGCGACCGCATTATTATTTTAGAGTGCAACATGTATCTCCGGATAGGCCTTTTGAGGATTATCAATATTGTATGTGATTTTTCTCGCAAGCAATGTGCAGCTGTTGTTTTTTGTAAAACTTGTCAATCTACAAAATATAACATTAATAACGTACATCCGGGGCTTACCTTCTTTACAAGAATATTTATATACTCCTAGATTTTTCCATGTAAAATAACGCACAGAGGTTATAGACATACTAGGGAAAATGTATCCACTTTTCTATCCGCTGTCTATAGCTTTTTAGCCTCTTTTTGTAGACGTTCCATAGAACTTAGTGTATAAAGATTGGCTCGAAAATGCAATGAAAACACATAGTTATTCTACCGTGTTTCTATCCCCTTTCGCTATACATTTAAGCAGTTTTTACCAGAAAATAGTTAATTCCGAGCATTACTATCAGGTTTATCCCAACGCATTGATGGAAACAGGCACTCGAGACTTTCCTTGTGCACATACGCAGACATCACAAATTTACACGCCACGGAGCACTTATAACACGAGAAACTGAGTAGTGTGACGGCTCCACCGCCATATATACCCTACACTTGAAAGGCGAATATGGGAAAGAGGACCACTCCCGGTGATAAAGAAAGATTACAAGTGTGTTCTTTCTTAGAGCGCAGCTCTTAAGGCCCGTTCACACACTTGCAACCGAGTACGACCGAGAGATACAAGACCTGTTGAAACTTCTTTAAACTTCTTAGAACGAGAAAACACACTGGCACGCTGGCGCCATCTATGCAGTGACCCTGGAACTGCATTTCGCAAGAGCGAAGGTTTTGCGGGATTTCCGAAACCAAATGTCGCGTGATACCTGCAAGAACGGCTCTTTTATAACGTTTACAAAAGTTTTTCGAGCCAAGAAAGAAAGGATAATGCGCGAGAGAAATAGAAAATATGCCGGACCGCCAAGTTTACAATGCTACCCAATAGATGGCGCCAGTGTGTCCTCTCGTCTTAAGAGATATTAAGAGGTTCCGAAGGCACTCGGTTTTAAAGATCGCAAGTGTGTGAACGGGCCTTAAGGCGCCCGCTTCCGGGTTGAGCGGCGTGGGCGTCGACGTCGGCGTAACCGCGCGTTGCATTATGGGATGTTTCGCCGCTAAAGTTAGTGGGAAAATTTTCGCGCTAAACTTAGCGGCAAAATTTTTTAGCGGGAACATTTTTCCGCTAAGTTTAGAGGGAAAATGTTTTCGCTAAATTTAGCGGAAACATTTCCCCTCCGTACACTTCCCTCCTCCTTAAGAGCTATGCTCTAGTTTCGGATTACAGAGATTCGTAAGCGTCTCTCATATTTTCTCCTCAATAATTTATACGAAATGTGGCTTCTAAGTTTTGGTGAACTTTATCTCCAGCTATAAAGCACGGCAATAAGCGATAATTTTTTGACACAGCCGAAAAAAGCAGCCTGCGCAAGGAGTTTCCAATTGGTTGAGGTGTAACTTCTCCGCACTGCATCTTATTATTCCATCAAATCTAGCCTACAGAAATTCTGCGAAAAAAATGATGCAAGAAAGTCTATCGAGAATTGGCGATAGAAACTTTGGAGAATTGTTTTGCCTGTATCTATAGGTTTCGGCTGAAGGGAAGTCAATAGAACATCTGTTAAAATTATCGATACAACGCGACTGTAAAGGAAGTTAAAAAGGTTGTTAAAATATGGATAAAAGTTCTATAGACTGCCTGAAATATGTTTGTAAGAACAATAGACCCTTTAGAAAAGATCGCTCCAACGCCTTTCCGCCATTACTTGTTCACATATTATGAGCCTGTATTATTGGAGACGAGGGCTGCGTGTGCGTTGGGCGTGAACTCGGCTCGGCTCGGATTGGACACGACCGCTGCGTCAGAGTTCGGAGACGACTCGGATCCAATCACGCGTTTCGTGCAGCAAGCAATGGTGTCGTCAATGTTGCTCAATGGACATTTGAAAAAGGTCTGTTGTTGTAGCTATACCGGGTGTTCATTTTTAATTCGAACAGATTTATTTTAAAAATCCGTAAAAGATGCACTGATACGGTTTGTGCAGGTGAGTTATACGGCCAGGGGTACATTATGTGGTGGCAATCGTTGCGATAAGTCGGCTAATTAATTAAAATTCGTTAATTAACCTTTTAATCAGTGGAAATAAACATATGGTTCCAATTGGAAACTTAGAGAGAGTCATCAAAAACCATTAAATCAACTCTTTTTAGAACGACTTGAAGCTCGTGGGAAACTCGGGGGCGCGCCAAAGTTACCACTTGTGAAGCAGGCGCAAAGCCAGCAGTGGCGGAACGCGGATGATTAGATCATTATCGCGTTCCGCAACTGTAGCTTTGCGCCTGCTTCACGAGTGGTAACTTTGGCGCGCCCCGAGTTTCCCACAAGCTTCAAGTCGTTCTAAAAAGAGTTGATTTAGTGGTTTTCGATGACGCTCTCTAAGTTTCCAATTGGAACCATATGTTTATTTCCACTAATTAAAAGGTTAATTAACGAATTTTAATTAATTAGCCGACTTATCGCAACGATTAGCCACCCACATAATGTACCCCTGGCCGTATAACTCACCTGCACAAACCGTATCAGTGCATCTTTTACGGATTTTTTAAATAAATCTGTTCGAATTAAAAATGAACACCCGGTATAATCTGTAATAACATTTCCCTAACGTTAGAACTACTTTGGCACTCGAATTAATTTATACTATGCAGAAACTAACAACATTTATTTTTATAGGTACAACCTGCAAGGGATAAACGGTAAGCTCCGTATTTATACACTTCCCTACCTAAAAGAAATAAGTTAGACTTAACTTCATCTGTCCTATGGGTTGCCACCACGAAGCTGAGGGTTAGAAAGGTTTGAATATTAGTGAGTGGAGTAATAGTGATGGCTATAATCCCCCTCCTTACTTTAACAGCGAATAACGTCGAAGAATTTGCCGTTGGGTTGTCTGGTTGTTCCTGCAGACATCCTAGTTTTATCTTGTACTTTCTGAATCCAAAATTCTTACAGGTACATTACTGTACTGTCTGGGTGCTGTAAATGAGGTTCTCTTTACTTGATCGTACAAATTCGGCGCAACATTATTCAACGCACAGGCGAGCGAACGAAGCTCAGAACAATTTTAGGTTTATATTATCACTCGTACATGTAATGCGCCCTGTGAAGTCATGCGCTCATTCATTCAACCGCACATTGCTCGGGGTTTTTAAAATGGAGCTTGGGTTTCGAGCCAGTTGTAGAATGAAGAAGAATAGGAGGGCGCCGTAGCCTAACCAAAATAAAGTTTGTACTGAATGACCGGAATACCAGGGGCCTAAATACTTTCGTGGGCAAACGAGAAACACGCCCTCGCCCTCTCTGCAGATTGAAACTAAATGGCTGCACTTGCATGAATGCAACAATAGCGCATCGAATCAAATTAACGTATCGAATCGTCCCATGTAAAGGCTTGTCTATTCACAAGCCAAGCGAATCAGATTTGATTCACTAGAAGGGAGTGATTAGAGGACTTCATGCCAAATTAAGATCTCAACGTAAACGTTAGTGAATCTAATCGAGTACTCACCCAAGAAATAAAATAGTGGCGTTATACCAGAAAACGATGCTGAACGACCAACATGGCGGCCATCAAGGCAGCTAAGGCAGCTTCTGGCCGCGTGAAGTTTAGCCTCGTGGAAAGTGGCTGAAAAGGTTAAACAGGGAGCAAGCGCAGAAGCGACTGACCACTTCGAAGAGTTACGAAGAGTTTCTAAATTTGCAAGCTCGCTACCAATGGAGCGCTGTACAAAGCAGAACCAATCAACATCTGGGTCACAGGGGTCGCGTCGTAATTATTTTGTACGTGGTGTTCCTACCAGTCGACGCGAATCCATGCTAACGCTATGGTTAAAGGGGATTGAATGCGCCAACTTAATTTGATGCGCTACGGTCAGAGAATAAGTGATAGGCCATGGTACAAACCACGAGGCTTTGCACAAGTAGTTTAGATGAGAGTAGTTGGCGCACTTCTCTTACTGGCAGATGACGCATTTTCAGGGCATTCTTCTTTGTAATTGAGAATTGTGCGCACCCTGTAAGGGAGTATTACAGCAGTCCCTAAAACTGCGCCAGTCACTTGGTACTTGTATAGAATGGCGCGCTCTCGCAGTCAGATACGCATCGTGCACCCTGAAAATTTTCAATTGTTTTTAACGCAAAAACAAGAAAGCTGCAGTTTGCTTCACGCGTAGTTTCCGCCCAAATATAAGGCTAGCGGTCCGGTCCAGGCGACAAGGTTTCTGAACTAGCCATTGTCTTATTTAAGAGTCATGTTAATTCCTGAAAGTTTTAACGGGAAAAGTGGGACCGCTCCCTGTAGCTGCTGCGCCGTTCATCTCCATGTATTCATGGGCTCCTTGGGCCGCCATTTGCTCATTTAAAATTTCCGAAAATCGCTTAAAACGTTTAACAAGATAAAGTTCATTTGTGAAACTTTTCCACCCACTTCGGACCGCTAGCGCTACATTTGGAAAAATACAACGTTCGGCAAAAGCACTTCATTTGTGCGGCGAAAACAAATTTCTCTACTTTTATTTTTACTTTTTTGAAAAGAGAGGGCGGGGGACACTTTCTACTTAATGTCCAGAAATTCACACAAATAACTGCAGGTAGGTAAATGTTTTAAGATGCATCGCGTCATTGCTACTTTTTTGTTTGTTTTGTGAAGTCATCTTGTTAAATGTGCCCCTTTTCAATGTTACCTTCTAGGCAATACAGAATATTCTACGTTATAATTTAATCGTTTATTTTTAGCGTTTTGAAAGTGAACATTGTATAAAAAAGCACATAGAAATCTTTTAATCGGGTGTTAAGATTTTTGCATGTTGGCCACTAAGATCTACGCAGGAGTTTCCAGGTCTTTACTAAATATAATATCAGAAAAGGTTGAAAACATTTTGTTTGGTGATTGCGTGAAAAAAAAAACATTAGTAAACTTTTAGGGAGGCGTAATGATTTCAGTCTTTCCGTTATTAGGACCTTCACGTTCAACCATAATATATTTTGGAGTTTTTATGCTCTTCCGTTCAAAACGGTAAGACAAAATGCCACAAGACAGCCTCTTTACTTTGCAGAATTCCAAACTTCCTTCTTTGATGGATTTTGTAAGACCAGAGGATATGGATTTGGTTATGACGATGCAAGAACATTCAGTGGCGTGACAATGGCGGCGCGTCAATTTGCTCGCCTGTAAGTACCGTTGTCAAAGCGCTTCCTGTCGTTACTCCGAGTGTTTCTGCTCGTGCGTAACATTCCTGAATAAAATTTTTGTCATTTTGTATTTTATAATTTGCGTGAGCCTATTCCTACAATATAAGTAAGCCGTTCAAGCGTGTACTCGGGGTGCTGAACGAACCTTAAACCAAAACCTGCATCAAAACGTTTATTTTTGTAACAAACCGCGGGACATAACCGTTACAGAAATTGGAAGTTTTGTATTGAACCCGTACCGAAACGTAACCGTGATCACGCGTGGCGGTTACCGGCTCATTAAAAATCGGTTCGGCGTAAGAAAATGTCAGCCGCGGCTCTCTTTGTAAATAGCGGTGCGAGGCTCATCTTAGCATTCGTGGCGGTGGCGTCACTGGCGCTGTGTGGCCTAGAGTCGGTAAGAGGTTAAAAACCCAGCGCTAAATGCCCCTCAAAGAGATTCATATTGCCACCTGCGCAGCTAGCCAAGTCGGCAGCGCGCTTGGTTTTCCCGCAAACGGCCGAGGTTCGATGCCTGCTAGCGGACGCACCTTTTTGTTATCTTCCTAAATGTCGCGTTCTGGTAAAGTTGAGAGCCCAGTTGCTTGTTCGAGGTCCGAACGTTCTACGTGCCGAACCTTCTAGCCGATTGTTCCAGAAGCCCGCACGTGTACAAAAGGGGCTCCGCGTGGTGAGCCGGCGGAGTCAGTCCTCGCCCCAGCTCTCGATCCTGCTGTTTCGACGACATCGAAGCCCACGAAGCTAAACGTCTTACATTTTGTTTTGGGCACACGTTTGCCGCATTAAACGTTTAGTTTCTCCAGGTATTCGTCGCCTCATCATTTGTAATTTGTGACTTTTTGGTGGAGGCGTGGGGTACTGCATTCCATGCCCGGGAAACATACCCCTCAGAAGATCTGCCGGGCTCGATCCTTTTCAAGTCCTGGAAAGCAAATCCCCGTCAATGAACCCCAGACCCGAGCCAGCCGCCACATCCAAGGCCAGCCTCCGCAGTTCGGTCAACAATCAGAGCAGCCGAGGAAGAAGGAGACACCGATGATGAACACCACGTCGCAGCAAGATGGAACGCCACCGACGACCCTCATCTACGTACAGCCCCACCCCGGAACCCGGAGAATTTCCATGTGGATCTTTATGAAGCTGTGGACGACTGGTTGAGCCGGTACCATTACGTCGCCTGGTTCAACGGATGAGGGCTCAGCAAGGCCTACGGGATGTCTACTTTGCTCTGGAGCGCACAGCAGGAACTGGTTTGAAAACCACGAAGTGTCGAGTTCGTCATAGGAAGACTTCCAGACCGAGCTTCGGCGTACCTTTGCCAGCCAGCAGCGAGGTCAGAGGGCCGACAGAATGTTTCCAAGCAAGAAGCCAAGGGCCCAACAAGAACTTCACGAAGTTTTGTCGAAGACGTACTCCGTCTGATGAACCGCGCCGACCCAAACGCTCCAGAAGAGAAAACGCTACGGGTACTGATGCGGGGAGTGAAAGAAAATATCTTCGGAGGCCTTGTGCGAACACTGCCCACGACCGTCATCGACGGACACAACGCATCGGCGCTCGTGGACACCGGAGCGGACTATACTCCGTTTTGAGTGATATAATCTCTAGACTCCTCCGGAAAGTCACTACACCGTGGGATGGCACGCAGATAGGCACTGTCAGATGCCACTCAGCCGAATACCACCAACGACCGTCGAAGGTTCTATCACGGAGGCCACAAACATACACGTGCCCTTCAAGCACAGGCCTCCCACTACCAAGATTTTCTGGCTCCGCTGCCTTCTCGCCGTCCAACTACAGCACTCCGGACATTCGCGAAATCATCTGGGATGTCGTACGGGAGGAAATCACGAAGCTTCTACATCTGCCGGAAGTCCAGCTTCACCTCAATAGCCGAGGCTCTAAAAGAAGAAGTCCAGCAACCGCTCCAGTCAGAGATTCTCGACAACGCCGCTCCGGAGCCACCGACCCTGAGCTACGCCGCCGTAGCTCGTCGCCCGCCGCTTCTGTTTTTCCGACAGTACTCGATGGGACCACAAGGAGAGGCTCCTTCGCCACAGCATATCTCACCACCAGCTGGCAACGTAGGCCTCGAAAGACCGACGTGGTGGAGGGCGACAGACCGCCGCCCAATATGCTTCCAGTGTGGTGAGGCTGGGCATGTTTATCGCCGTTGCTACTACCGTTACCTTGGGCTCCAAGGATTTCAGCCCAGCGACCCACGCCCAAGGTACGGCGAGCGACCTCGGGACAGCGACGAATATATCCGCCGGTCGCCATCCCCGGGACCGTCCCCCGCCGCGGTTTCCGTTCGCCGTCACCCAACCGCCCTGCATCGCCTCTACGCAGATCCCGTCCTGTCCTTCCTGTCCTGCCGAAAAATCTAAGAGCGGCAATCCCTGGAGGGGAGTTTCCGTTTGCCGACGACGTGAAGAGCCTATAAGGACGCCGGAGAGCTCCAACTCTTGCGACGCCACTCATCGAAACGACGCTACCGCGAAATGGCCCAACAACCTCAACGTTGTCATCGACGGCCACGACGCGTTGGCACCCGTGCACACCGGAGTTGACTACATCGTTTTGAGTGGGAGGATATCTAGACCCCTCCGGAAAGTCACTACACCGTGGGATGGCCCGCAGATACGCACTGCCGGAGAGCACCCTATTCACCTGTTGGAAGGTGCGCCGCCCGCGTCACGAGTCACCACGAAACCTCTCCGGTAAAGTTCGTCGTTCTTCGGGAATGTACGAAGGATGTTATCATCGTAATTGACTTCTTGTGTGAGCACAGGTTGACACTCCGGACAACCTGTCCCGGCGCCGGAAGGGTGCACGGTAAAGGCAGCCACTGTTAGAGCACTCTCCGACCATGTGAACTTGCCATCGCTGTCGAGTGCTTTGATACCCGTCGAGTCCGATGAAGCTTCCTGCGTCGAAGTTCTGCTCGAGGGCAACGTCCGCTTGCTTCTTGAAAGGGGAATCGGAGTAGCAAGAAATGTAACAACGCTTCGAGACGGACGTGTAAGACTCATCTTAGGAACTTCCGACAAGAACCGCAACATCTTACCAAAGGTAGCGCTGTGGGCCACATCGAGAAACTCCGGGACTCAACCGGGATTACGGCAATGTCCGAAGATCCGTCATCATCGCAGCCCCAGAGAACTCCGACCACGAAACTTGACATCGATCCGAAACTGTCTTCTTCAGATCGAGGACGACTGCTTGAACTTCTGGGCGAGTTCACTAAGTGCTTTGCGACCTCCTCAAGGATGCGACAAACGACGGTAGGGAAGCACCGAAATGTTACCGACGACGACGCGGTCCCGATCCATTACCCACCGTACCGAGTCTCCATGAAAAAGAGGAAGGTCATTCAGGAACAAGTTCAAGAAATGCTTGACGATGACATCGTCCAGCCGTCAAGCAGACTATGTATCTCACCAGTCGTGCTCGTCAAGAAGGACGGAACTTTTAGATTCTGCGTGGACTATCGTCGACCGAACGCTGTGACTAAGAAGGATGTCTACCTGCTTCCTCTCATCGATGACTCGTTGGACCGACTTCGCTACTCCAGATATTTTTCGTCGGTGGATTTAAAACAGTGGATACTGGCAGATTGAAGTCGTCGCACGCGACTGCTAGAAAACTGCCTTCGTCACTCCTGCCGACTGTACTTCGGTGACAACAACACGACATGGCCTTTGGGGGTCCCCAGCGGCCTTCGCGAGATCTTCCAAGCCTGCCACGATGACCAAAAGGCGGGACACCTTGGCTACACCCCGGCGGTCACCAGGTTCCGCGAGAGGTACTACTGGCCTAAGCTTCCAAAGGCCGTTCACCTGTACACCCGATCGTGCCACGAGTGGCAACGACGGAAGAAATCACCGTCGAAGCAAGCAGAATTGCTGCAGCAAACCGTTCCCCCATCGATGCCATTCCAGCATATTAGAATGAATTTGCTTGCTCCCTTTTCACCATCAACTTTGGACAACCGCTGGATAACCGTCGCCACCGGTTATCTAACGCGGTACGCTGGAGACCAAGGCCCTTCCGTCACGAACTGCAGTTGAAGTCGCCAAGTTATTTGTTGAGTCAATCTTCCTCAAGGACGGCGCTCCCCAGCTGCTAATTACAGATCACGGGTCGTTGTTTATGGCGCAGCTGACGCAAAAATTCTTTATCTCAGCCACACCAGTTATCGTCGCACGTCTGCACGTCGCAGCCGCAGACCAACGGGCTGACGGAGCGGCTTAACAAGACAACCGCCGACATGCTCTCCATATACGTCAACGTAGAGCACAAAACGTGGGACGAGGTGTTGCCCTACACCACGTTCGCCTACAACACTGCGGTCCTAGAAACCACCGGAGTTGCACCTTTACAGCTGGTACGTGGTCGGTAGGTAACGACGATGCTCGAAGCAATGCGGCCCCATGATCCAACTGACAATGGCACCGACAACGCCCAGGTGTTTGTGCAACGGGCCAAAGAAGGCCGCCAGCTCGGCCCGATTCCAGATTCAAGACCAGCAACGTGTTGTCGCTGGCCGCTACAGGCTTCGTCGTCGGGACGTTCACTTCCAACCTTGTGACAGGGTGCGCACCGTGGACACCTATTTGCCACCGCGGCCTCAGCGAGCAACTGTTGAAACGGTACTTCGGGCAATACAAGGTACTTTGCCGCCTCGGAGAGCTCAGCTACGAAGTGATGCCCGATGGAATGTAAACATCATCACGACGCCGACCACGAACCGAGGTAATTCACGTCGTTTGACTTAAGACGTTCGACGCTCGGTAGCACTGTGGTGACTGTGGACTTTTCGTGTTCTAGGGGAACTTTTAGCTTACCGCTCTCTTGTTTAGTCTTGTTTTGCATCGGGGCAATGCGCTTTAAAAAAGGGGGGGAGGGGGGGGCGGGGGGCGAGTAATGTCATGAGCACCGCTAGCCAAGTCAGCAGCGCGCTTAGATCTCCCACAAGAGGAGTAACGTTCGATGCCTGCTAGCGGACGCACCTCTTTGTTATTCTCCTAGATGTCGCGATCTGGTAAATTTGAGAATCCTGTTGCTTCTTCGAGGTCCGAATGTTCTACACGCCGAACCTTCTACGCCGATTGTTCCAGAAGCCCACGTGTGTACAAAAGGGGCTCCGCGTGGTGAGCCGGAGTCAGTCTCGCCCCCAGCGCTCGATCCTGCTCTTTCGCCGACATCGACACCCAAGACGCTAACCGTTTTATTTTTTGCTTTGGGAACAAGTTATCCCCATGAAACGTCTAGTTTCTCCAGCTATTTCCCGCCTTATCGTTTGTTATTGGGGAAAATATCACTTCGCTAGTCTATGACGTTTAATTTCATCAAAGTCAATAATTCATGGCTTGACAAAATATTTTTTTATATGAAAGCGGGCATGTGTTGGCGACGCCGTCGCCGAGAAACGCTGGGTTCTGCCAGTGACATCCCTAACTCTTTCCCTGCTCGGGTTTACGTCACAAAGTCGTGCCGTATCCGCTTTAGTATGTGGTGGTTTCTGTGTGACGACGTGAGAATTCAACGGTCGTCTCTCCGTTACAGTGTTCAGTGTGCCCCTTCGTCGAGTCGATAGTTCTAGCAACCGTCCATATTAAGGTCGATACGCTTAGTGAGCGCCAATTGCATGTCTTCACCTCTCTGTTTGCCCCAGGCTTAAGTTACGACACCAGAGTGTTGTGGTATGAGCGTTTGTTTATATTTTACGTTGATTTCTGTGGGACAACGTGAAATGCTTTGGTCACCCCAGTACGCTTCTTTAGAGGATCGAGTAAAGCCACCGCCGTGGTGCGTTATCGGATTCCGTTTGCTTTTCTGCTCGCTTTAGTAAATAATGAATGCCTTCGAAATAAGGCCCTCATATTACTGCCTTCACAGCGCACAAGGTCAGACACACTTAAAAGTAATTTCACGCACACAAAGGAAGAACCCAGGAAGCACTCTCACGCGGCGCTGCGTGAAAGTTCTTCCTTTGGGTTCGTCCTTTGTGTGCGTGAAATTACTTTCAAGTGTGTCTGACGTTGTGCGCTGTGAAGTACGTATCATGAATAACCAACTCGCCCAAGCTGAAGTTCTGACCAAGGCCCTCATAGTCGTATGTATGTATTCATCTGTGAAACGCCCTTGACAGGACAGGTCGTTGCGATTGGTTGCACGGTAATCAAGGTAAGCAATAGAGTCTTGTCCTTCACACCTTACGCTACTTTTAAAACATGAAGGGGCTTTACAATTTTACACTATAAGGGCACCATCTGCCGCAGGTACAAATGGGCTGTGTCGTGACCCACAACAATATGAGGGAGACGAGGGTGATGAACGAGACGACATAACCAACATAACCCATAACCGTGCATCGCCTCGTAACTACGTTGTCCCGCTCGATCAGCACCGAGCTTGCTCCTAGCTCTCGCGCCTGAAACCGATGTTGCAAATGTCGCCATGTCGCACAGCAAACGACAAAAGCAGACCAGTGTGTCACACGTTAACGTCTTCGGGAGCGGCGTTGTTCTGGGATTCCTTGCTTGCTTCTGCTTCTTGCTTGCAGGCATACATCGGAAATATTTGAAGAACCTCGTCAATGACCGTGTCGATAGTCGTTGTTTCACTGCCGCCAAAGAATACGTGTCTTCCGTAATCATGAATTGCTGGTCACACCGCTTATACATCGTATAAAATACAGTCTGGCAGACATCAGTCACCGCCATATCTGTAGTATGAATGCAGCGTGCCAAGTTTCTCCTTGAACTCGTTGTCATGCGGCATTCGAATCTTAGATCTTGTGGTGACGAGTTCGAACCTGTCTGCTGTCTGTCTTTTTGTTTAATATACAGTTTTTTTTTTTTAAGCTTAACAAAATTTTGTTGAAAAACCATGAAAGCTAGATTAATGCAGTCTGCGCAGGTGAGTTATACGGCCAGGGTGGACATAATATAGGAGGCTAATCGTAACGATCAGTCGGCTAATTAGTTAAAAATCGTTAATCAACTTTTTAATTAAGGAAAATAGACATATAGTTCCAATTAGAAACTTGCTCAGCGTCATTGAAAACCACTAAATCAGTAATTTTCAGAAAGACTTTGAGCGCGTGAGAAGCGTAGTAGTGCACTAAAGTTAGCACTCGTGGAGCACGTAAAAAGCTAGCGGTTGCGATAAGGCGAACGCGCAATTTTTCCGTCTCTTATCTAGCCCCAGCCTTGTACCTGCTCCACGAGCGGTACAAGCTAGGGCACTACTACGGTTCTCACGCGTTCAAAGTCTTTCTGAAAATTACTGATTTAGTGGTTTTCGATGACGCTGAGCAAGTTTCTAAATGGAATTATATGTCTATTTTCATTAATTAAAAAGTTCATTAACGAATTTTAACTAATTAGCCGATTGATCATTACGATTAGTCCCCTGTACTATGTCCCCTGGCCTTATAACTCACCTGTGCAGACCGCATTAACCTAGCTTTCATGGTTTGTTTTTAAAACTTCTGTTAAGCTTAAAAAAAACACCCTGTAGGAGTGTGACCCCAGCTTTACGTTCGTACTCTGTGCGCCTTGCAACAGCGTCTAAGGTAGCTTTTCAGTACCTGATAGTGTCACTCTGCACGCACTGACAAACCTCCTACTGGATTAAGGACACTGAGCCTTGCTGCTCTCTTTGCGTTTACTTTTGTCGCCGAGCTCCCTCTCTGTGGTGTTCGTAGCCCCTTGTGTTGATAGTGTCTCGGTGACGGCGCCAGTTTGTGCAGCTTAGATGCTGCAACTTTTGATCCCTCAAGTATAGGCACTATATAATGGGCGAACCTTCGACTCCCATGAACGATACAAACCCGGACAGGGTGCCCACTCGTCGTCTGGGCTACGAACGCAGTGGAAAAACCTCCGCTCTTTACGAGCATTTCCGGCTTGCGTAGTAAATTTTATGAATCTTTTGAGCTGATATGTTTGGTTCAGTTTTCCGGCATTTCAGATGAAAACTGTTGTAGTCATGCAAGTGGATGCTGTAACATAGGCACGATGCATACGCTGTAGCGATGTCGTAATCGAACTGCGCACGATCGACGGTGCCGTCTGCGTCTGCTTCTCGGTACCTGTTAAGTGCGGCCGGTGGGCAGGAATGGGTGAAGTGACATCATGTGAAAACTATGCATATGGCAGGTTTGCTCTGGGTCTACGGTGGGTGGACACTAAACATTGATGCGCGTGAGGAGGTGCATATCCGTTTGCTCGGTTTTATGCGCGAGAGTTGACTTCTGCTCACAAGTGACCAATAGTTTCTGTTTTGCAATTTAACAATCTTAACCGTTCGTAAAATGACCAATGTATTGCACTGAAATAAACAACTTTGTTTTCTTCTAGACTGGGTGCCAACGCTGACAATATTGCTGGATGCAAAGACAGTACTTACCTGATGGCCAATAACAGAAGCTCTCCAAATAAGCATACATTGTCGGTCTGCAGCAAGAGGAATATCCAGAACAAATTAGAGACGTGAGATTCGTGTTTATTGTATCCTATTCTTCGGACTGCCTATCAAAAGACGTCGTTAATTGCCTTGCGCCTGATTTATTATATGCCAAGTTAAGATAATTTCAGTAATTATTTCCAATATTGTGTTTTCACGAGTTTCGCTGTGCCCTTTCAATTCTCTGTTGTATCTACTCCTTCTGGGGCCAAAACGGGGCCTGTAGTGTTGTGAAATAGATAAAATAAAAATGTGTTCCTTTGTAAAAGTATAATATTGCCACGCGCGTCTCGGACCAAGCGCGCCCGTGGCCGACTTGTCGTGCTTGGCTTCCACGCAAAGGTTCGAGGTTCAATGTCTGGCCGCAAATGAACCCCTTCTTTTTTTTTCTTATGTCGCGTTTTGGTAAATTCGAGAACCCTGTTGCTGGTTCGAGGTTCGAATGCAAAGAAATGAGGGATAGTCATGCAACAAGCAAAATATGGCTATCAAATGTTAAATTTCACACTCCCACATTTGCTAAATAGTTTTTTGCATTGATAGTATTGATTTTGATAGTTCAACTTTTAAGGACCTGCGCTTATATATTTGTGCGTGAGTTTTATTTTTATTCTGTGTTTTGCATTGGCGTGAAACTTGGTTTGTACAAATGTCAACCGTAGGTGTGCAACGGTTTCATTGTATACTTTACCGTTTCCGTACTCTTTACGCATGCTTGCTGCTGACCAGTGTAGGGGGCCAGAAGACCAGTCAAGCTCCCTACTGCTGCTTTTTTCCTTTGCCCCCCCCCCCCCCCCCCCGATTAGTGGCTTGCTTGGGGCGTCAGTGCACGTTTCATATTGGTGGCTTGGGCTTCAAAACCGCCGACAGTCATCGAAAGGTTGTGGGCGAGGCCTCCGAAAATTTCACTCTTCACACCACACGTGAGAGCGCGAAGTTCCTTCTCCTGGGCGGTTTCCGTATCGACTCAGACACCTAGCCGTAGGACATCTTCAACAAAGCTTGTCACGCTTTCGTTGTGGCCTTGCGTCCTTGCTTGCACGTCCTCCACTCGCTGCCGACGGTGATGGTTGATGAGCGTCTGCTTCAATTCGGCGTCGCAGGACTACCATGAGGTAGAGGAAGCTTCGTGGTTTTCAAAGTAGTGCCTCGCAGCGCCTTTAAGCGAGAAGCAGATGTTCCGGAGGCAATTTTTTTGTGTCCAGTTGTTGTGTCGCGCCACTCGGTCGTATTAGTTGAGCCAGTCCTCAGCGTCCTCGTGAATCTCGCCGTAAAACGGGATCCATATCTGAGGCGCAAATGAGAGGTAACCGACAGAGCGGCCAATAGACCTATTGCTGTCTTACCCAAGCATCAAGGAGAATGCAGGGATTGGTGTTCCACGCGCCGCACGTGCTGGCCTCAGCAGTGGTAACTTTTCCAAAGCAAAAACCTAAAACAAATGGCATCTTGCACGCGCGTTCGTCAATGCTTTCTTTTGGTTATTTACTTCGAATCTTTTATACAGGAAAGGCGTTCGCGTGTGGCGCGTGGAACACCAATCCCTGCATTCTCCTTGATGGCTTGGGTAAGACAGCAAATGATCTATTGATGCCTGTTGCTACTCGGTTTGCATTGTCAGCGTCTTCTTCGTATTCGGCTGCTTGGATAGTTGATTGAACCCGGAGGCTGACCTCAGTTGTGGCGGCTGGCTTGGGTTTCGGGTTCGTTGGCGGGGATTAGATTTCGGGGATTTGAGAAAGATCGAGCCCGACCTCTTTTGAGGAGTACGCTTTAAGGGCATTCAATGCGGTACCCCGCACGTCCACCAATATGTCATGAGCGAACAAAAGATGGGGCGGCGAAGAGCTAAAGGAACTAAAGTTTAATTGCGAACTTATGCCACTAAAGATAAAAGATGAATAACTGAGAAGAACTACAGGGCGTCGTAAGCGTTGGCGCCGGCAAGGATGCTGGCTCGAGTGCTGCCGAAAGACTGACTCCGGCTCACCACGCGGAGCCCTTATGTACACTCGTGTGCTCCTGGAACAATCGGTATAGAAGGTTCGGCGTATAACATTCATACCTCAAACCAGCAACAGGGTTCTTGAATTTACCAGAACGCGACATTTACAGAAACAACAAGAGGGGTGCATCCGCGGCTAGGCATCGAACCTCGGCCTTTTGCGTGGAAGAGAAGCATGATAAGTATTCGGCCACGGGCGCGCTTGCTCGGAGACGCGCGTGGCGTTATTAGTGTTTCGAACGCGACTACAAACGGCTAAATTAAGAGCGGAGTGGAAATTTTCACATGCACATAAAAATTC
This sequence comes from Ixodes ricinus, assembly GCA_037355805.1. NCBI lineage: Eukaryota > Metazoa > Arthropoda > Arachnida > Ixodida > Ixodidae > Ixodes > Ixodes ricinus. The sequence continues at coordinate 32,117 of JAZHYW010018939.1, read as the reverse complement.
ATTGAAAAGCAATGCTCTTTTTGAAAGTAAATGACAACATAATAGGAACTTTCCTGTAGATCTTATACCGGGTGATTCAAGGGAGGCCAGGCTCTTTAAATCGACCGCGAAATTCTGGTTTCTTAACCTATCGCGCTACGATTTTGTGCAGCGTTGCCCACAGATGGTGCATTTTTTTTTGTAAAATTTGCAAAGAGCAAATTTATTTGAGAAAAAAGTAAAGAAAGAAAAAAGCTTAGCTCCTATATGGAAACGCAGGGACGACACCGGTCTTCAAACAACACGGCGCCGTTTCGCACGGGAGACAAGAGATGGCGCAAGCGGTCGCGACGCCAACTGCCGCCAACGAACGAGCATACGACGCCGAGAGCCGGCGTCTTTAGCAGACAACGAGCTGCAGTTCCTTGTTACCGCGCCTGTTTTTGTTTCTGCGACTGTCACCGCCTGCGGAACGCGCGCCGCTTTTGTGTCGGAAAGATCGTCTGCTAAAGACGCTGGCTCTCGGCGCCGTATGCTCGTTCGTTGGCGCAGAGCCTCTGCCTTGGCGGCGTTCGTTGCGCCATCTCTTGTCTCCCGTGCGAAACGACGCCGTGTTGTATGAAGACCGGTGGCGTCGCTGCGTTTCCATAGGAGCTAAGCCTTTTTCTTCTTTAGTTTTTCCTCAAGTAAGTTCGCTCTTTGCAAATTTTAGAACAAAAATGCACCATCTGTGGGCAACGCTGCACAAAGTCGTAGCGCGATAGGTTGAGAAACCGAATTTTGCGGTCGATTTAAAGAGCCTGGCTTCCCCTTGAATCACCCAGTAGATTCCGGGTTCCTTATGCGTATTCTCAATTCTTGGTTAAAGTAATGGCACTATCTCCCGCTAACAACGCAAAACTCTTGACTACGATCTACGAAAGGTTCTTATAAAAGTCTGATAGAACTGGAAACGAGGACAGTAGGACAAGAAATCATATTTTGATATTGTCGGCAAATGACAAAGTCCTACCACGATAATTTAAGCGAGGAGACAGAAAAATCAACCAGCGCCTGTTTGCTATAGAGATTCTCGGCGTTTTTAACGTCGAGTTCACATAGGGTCGTGTCTTGCGCTTTTACGAGCCGTAAGATCCTCTTTTCATTTTCTTGACCTACGAGCCTGTGAGCGCGGCCTGGTCCACAGACATGCCCGCCCCCCTTTACCCCCCCCCCCTTTTACCGAAGGACGTTACGGAGCGATTGGAAATAGAAATATAGTTCAAGTTCGATTGAAACAAAACTAATAGAACTGTACAAGAGCTTTAGTGTTCGTGTTGTCATTGAACGCGTACTGGATTCTTCTGCTCAACCTCTGTTGAACTGTTTGCCACAAAAGTTGAGACGTTCTCGGGTGAATTCTTGAGATAGGCAGGTTTGAGGCGCTTTGGGCGAAGCGCGCCCCACAATATGTTGCGGATTATTGTTTAGTGCTGCTTCAAACTTTTAAGACAAGCAGAAACTGTGTTCACCAAGCAGGGGGCGCCTACACTTTAGGTGTTAGGTGCTTGATGACTGGCGTCACCACGGACCCCAGCCACGTGGGCACCCATACCCGCACGCAGGGGGCACCTACTTTAGTAGGTGCTTGGTGAGTGGCGTCACTACGACCCCCAAGCCATGTGGGTTCGCCCACCCACGCCCGGCTGTGCGTGGCTGAACCCTTGTCCGGGGAAAGGGGATCCTGGTGGTTGAGCTAAGCCCGCCGTACGTTTGGACCCTTCGGACCCCCCCCCCCCCCGGGCGAGGCTATATACCGCTTCGCCATATGCTTCTCGTAGACGGGCATACCTCGGCAAACCTCACTCATGAGGGCCCCTCACTCACCCCTCACTCACCCTCATCTTCACAGGCGAGGTGAGGGTGAGTGAGTTTCCGAACCAGGAAAATTCATCAGTGTGAGGGTGAGTGAGGGCCGTGGGGCCGTGAGGGCTGTGAGGACCGTGAGTGCGTGAGGGCCATGAGGGCGGTGAGTGGCGTGAGAGGCGTGAGGGATGGGGAGGGCCATGAGTGCGTGAGGGCCGTGAGGGCGGTGAGTGCGTGAGGGGTGTGAGGGCCATGAGTGCGTAAGGGGCGTGAGGGCGGTGAGTGTGTGAGTGGTATGAGGGCCTTGAGGGGTATGACCGTATGAGTGCGTGAGGGCCATGGAGGGCGGTGAGTGCGTGAGGGGTGTGAGGACCATGAGTGCGTGAGGGGCGTGAGGGCGGTGAGTGTGTGAGGCCCACTTCAGACGGAGCAACCTCTTCAGCAATTTTGGTTTTGCTGGCGGGTTGTTCCCTACCTTTCCCTAGATCGACACGAATTGCTGAGATCGGGTCCCGCTCGAAACAAGCGAGCAATCCTGGAGCAATTCAAAGACGTTTGAAGCGGCTGCATCTAATCAGGGACGCGATATTTTCACGTGATATGTCGTGCCGGTGATGATGACAATAAAAGACTTGGTTCTGGTTTAAAATTGATAGTATGTATTTGAAATAAACTGTTTCAGAAAAATGCATTAGTATTCTCAACGAGATTTAAATGCATAAAAACATGTTTATAGCGCGCAATTGTTTTTCTAAATAGTGCAAACAAAATAAAATTGCATGATGATGATGGAAAATTGCAGCAGTTGGTTGCTGCGTGTGAACGCGGGCGGCCCGTATTGCTGGTGTTGCGACGTCAAGTTTCTAGGCAAAATTGCCCCGTCTGAAGCGGGCCTGAGTGGCTTGAGGGCCATGAGTGCGTGAGGGCCGTGAGGGCGGTGAGTGCGTGAAGGGTGTGAGGGCCATGAGTGCGTGAGGGGTGTGAAGGGTGTGAGGGCCATGAGTGCGTGAGGGGCGTGAGGGCGGTGAGGGCTGTGAGTGGCGTGAGGGCCATGAGTGCGTGAGGGCGGTGAGTGGCGTGAAAGCCATGAGTGCGTGAGGGGCGTGAGGGTGGTGAGTGGCGTGAGAGCCATGAGTGCGTGAGGGCGTGAGGGGTATGAGTGCGTGAGGGCGGTGGGAGTGGCGTGAGGGCTATGGGTGCGTGAGGGGCGTGAGGGCGTTGAGTGTCATGAGGGCCAAGAGTGCGTGAGGGGCATGAGGGCCGTGAGGTTCAGTGAGGGTGAGTGAAGGGCTGAAGGTAAGTGTGACTGTGAGGGTGAGGGTGAGTGAGGGGCTGAGGGTGAGTGTATTTGTGAGGGTGAGGGTGAGTGAGGGGTTGAGGCTGAGTGTAGCTGTGAGGGTGTGGGTGAGTGAGGGGCTTAGGTGAGTGTGGCTGTGACGGTGAGGGTGAGTGAGGGCCACCTAAATGCCTACCTCTGTAGATGGGTGCCCTGGCTTGGCCCGACCAGGATGATTCAGTCAGTCGCCGTTCTCCACCTATCATTTCTTTAACTTTCTTCTCCTTCTACCGTTCCTTCTTATATCAACTTCTTTGGCGGCAAGGGCTAACCTCGGGTGGTGACGGATCTCTCTAGACCCACACACGGTTATAGTTTCTTGGTAGCACTGGTAGCGTAATTGTGCCAGCCAAGCCATTCTTGTTATGGCACGTTACATATCCTTTTGTTGGCCTCGGTGGTGGGCGGTGCGCCCCAGATTCCAAACACTCTTTGCCTTCTTATGCCTGCCTTCTTTTCAAAACCCAACACGGTGCGTTTCTCTGTAAGGGGTTGCTTCGTCCTTACTTTTAAAAGAGCATCTGAAGCACCAAAGTTTCCAAGGTTCTTTGTCCTTTAAACCCTAGATGACGAAAAGCCACTGGCTAAGCTCTCGGCTTTGCTTGTGTCTAAATGCCTTGATATCAATATTGGCAAAGCTGTCGAGGAAAATCGTTCTGGTAATCAGCTCATAAAAGTGGAAATGGAAGTCCACAGCAGAACACTTCTAGAACAGACATGTCTAGGCGAACATTAGGTTCAGCCAACGTCCGGCAATGAACAATATCTGAGGTGTCATCTCCGACACTGATCTCGTAAATTGTAGCGAGAATGAAACCCTGGCTGGACTCCAGACACAGGCAGTGGTGGCCGTCAATCGGATCAACATCCGTAGAGACGGGCTGGAGCAGCCAACCAACCATCTGATCGTGACTTTTCAGCTGCATACCCCTCCTACGACCATTAAAGCTGTTTACCTACGGTGCAAAGGTCTTGAAGAAATATGGGAGAGTTCCCGGCACCGTGAACGATTCTACGAGGTTGTACTCTGCAGTCTAAGGATTGGCCATAGACGGCTCACACATGGTCACCTTTTGCGTGGTGAAGATGCCCCGGAGTACCAACATAGCCCTTTGTCTATACTTCATATTCCAGTTGAATGTAATGGGTATGGCCTAGGGCACCTTAACCTCATTTCACTGCTTTAAAGAGAACATACTCGTCCACATCTGATTACTTTAGTTTGCGGTGAATCTCTCATACCGTGCACACTCTTGTGTTTTAGCTTCCTCAAAGCAATCGGCCTTCTGCACCGACTGCGGTTTTATTCTGTGTTGAACTCATGTCCATACATTTTGCGCTTATACACACATCATGTCCATTGTTTTATCCTGTCATCTGTTACTAAAGCTCTTCCTTTTTCTTAACCCTCTCCCAGCAATAATGTATGTACCTGGCGTGTAATAGCGCCTAATGCGTCGGCGCCACTAAACCGAATCAATCAATCAATCAACCTGGTTGTCTTCATCTGAAAACTATATAAAGACTTGTAAGCATGGCGTTCCGTCTGGGTCCTATGCGTGTATGTGCAGTAAACGCGTGAAAGTAGTGTTGGTAGGCTCCTGATGGCACATGCTTGCTCCAATAAGCATAGATCTGAAGGTGACCAGATTCCCTGTTAGCAGTAGTGTATCAGGGTGCAAGTTTAACAGAAGAGAACAGGGGATGCGGAGAATCTCTCAACGTCCTCAATGTAGCCCGAACGTTTGGTCACTGTGAGATTTCTGTTTGTCGTGATCTGCATGTTTAATAACTAGCATAAAACTACTGACCTAATGATATTTGCTGGAATGTTTGTCCAACCAGAGTAGTAGAGTTTTCAACCACCCATGAAATAATGCCCCCGAAAGGGCAACAAAAGGCGTCAAAGAAGCCGCCGCATGAAACCTACGCAAACAGCAGCCTTTGACAGGGGGCTTAAGCTGATACACGATTACTGGCTTCCGCGCAGATCAAAAGGAGCAGTGCTTGTTTGCTACGGTAACTGGCAATCGCGGCCCGAAATAAGTCAATAGTCCCTTCTCAAAACCCCATCCAGCAACACTGGTGGTCACAATTGATTTTGCACATAACTACTGATTGCGTCCGAGTCCTCGCCCAACATTGACGCAGCACTCTGCTCCCGATACGATCTGAGACGAGTTCACGCCAAACACTGATGCCCCCCCCCCCCCGGGTCCAATACGCACTCAGAGCACGCGATAAAACTTTGGACTGGTGGATAACAGGCGCAGTAGGTGCGAGGTGGCGCGAACTTTTGAAAGAGTCTATTGCGTCAAGTAGACAAGGTCTGCAGATTGCGTCATTGGTAGCAGACCCCTGAGCCGTCCTCGCCGCAAACCTGCTCAAAGTCGAATTTAGCACGTGCATCACGTGCCTTTGGTGTCGCCGTGTGCAAGCATTGCGTGTATTGTTAGACGCTGCAAAACGCACTTGCATTACGCCGACCTGAACGCAAGATAGGCAGCGCTCGGTGGATCCACTAGTCCATAAATAGTTGTATTAATATGCGCTAAATTTTCAGCTGTCGATAATACCGACGGGACTTTCGTTTCCAATATAAAGCTGACAGCAACCAATTTACTTTTGAGGTATCTTTGATTCTTCGCCCTAAAAAAAAGGAATCATATTAGCTACTTAGGTCGTAACAAATAGTATGTAAGTTTACTATTATTAAATGAAAATTGGAATTGTTTTAGTTAAACTTTTTTTTATTAATGAGTAGTATTTGATTCTGCAGTACTTCGCGTAGACTCAAACTCAAAAATAAAAATTAAAACGTAGCGGTTGTCGAGGTGCGCCAACATTTTGATGATGCTCGTATTGATAATCTGCGAGATTTACGGAGCTATATAAATCATCTTATCTTTCAACTTTAAAATCGGTACCGGATAAACAATAGAAATGCGTAAGCAGTGAAAGGATTTTTTATTTTATTTTATATACCGGGAGGTTTTTGGCTTCTCCCTAGTTTCAGCAATTTAAAATTTAAACGCAAAAAAAGTTCATTGTCGTACCCATGTATAAGAAGGAATAATTAAAATTATTCATAGCAAAGTGTATTAATTGTTTTGATCGTCTAGGACTCTAGATATACACATGCAGGAATCGATGCAGTGTTAATGCGTAGCTCTTACCGTCTTTTTTTTTATTTGGCGCAGTCAAATTTCCTTGGGCATTCCACTCTATTTAATTGCACTACTCACACCTTTACGTTACTCTTGTGCGCAAATGCGGACCCTGTAGCAGGAATTTCGCGCGGAAACGCATGTACAATATAAATTTAGCAGTGTTTCAAATGGCAAAAAAAAAATGCAAACCATCACTGACAATGATCTCTTGTTGACGTGAATGATCTATGTTCCAAACTGATTACTACGGGAGAAGCCTTCCTGACATCTGGTCTTGTATTAAAATGTACAAGGGAAGGTGCACTCACTTTTCCAATAGAGGTGAATTAAGGAAAAAAACCAATTTCAGACTGGTTGCTGTCTGCTTCGATTTGAAACCACACACCAGCACCAGCTGAACCTCAAGCGTACATTACAAAAACTTATTGAAGGAGTCACGACGTTAGAAAAGAAAAAGCGAAGATTTTGTAATCTAGGGAGTATTACGAAAGCCGCCACAAAGTGGTCTAACGCTACTGCGTGAGTTGGACTTACGAGAGAAACCTATGAAGAAGACGAATCTCCACAGGCGTCGCTGGTGTTACAGCGACCTAGCCACGTGGCTGCTGTAGTTTTCGTTCACTGGCCGAATGTAAAGCAAGCCGTCACAGAACCTCTGTATGCCGTATCCATCTTTGCGGTGGCACCATCTGGGCCGTGGCGATTCGCAGTTCTAGACAGGTGTTGCATCACCTGGCGGAAACTTAATTAGCAAAATGAAGTCGCAATGAGAAGTCACGCTTGTCAAAAGGAGGTTCCTGTCATCATAGCCTAATGAAACACTAGAGTGTGTGAAATCAAAGAGAAATGAAAATTCCGGTTTTTTTTTTCGTGAACATAAGTCACAGTGTCATAACTATACCCCATGCACCACTACGCTGACAATGCCGTGGAAACTGCGTGCTCGTTGGACAAGTTATTCGTCCATATTTCGCCACGTTATCACACTCCCGCCCACATCCACGAGCAGAAAGCGGGGTCAGGTGACGTAAGAGAGGCGGTTAACTGAACCGTCGAGCAAGCAGCTTATACTGCAACGTTACCTTAGTGGTAAATAGCTCCCAACTAACAATTTCGGGCCATTTTTATGGGCAAATGCACTGAGGACTCAAAACAAAACTAAAATCTGTCGCAAAAAAAAAAAAAGGAAAATTGTAAACATTTTGATGTCGCAAACTTTAATCGCGGACAAGTTCGGGTCGCCTCAAGACGAGATCCCGATAAAAAAACGCCCGTAATAAAGCCTTACAACTAGCCTTACTTTGGCAGCAAACAACAGGTCGATGCACGATAAACGCCGTACTTTTTATTGGAGGTGTTTTCTTCAGCACCGAGGATTTCTAGAAATGATACCGGTTTTCGAAAGGATTGATCTGTTAGGGGTCGGAAACGATTACTACGTTGTATTGGAAATCGCCTATTTTTAGCATATAGAGAAAAATTGCGACTTAACCGATTTAGAAACGTTCTTGAAACCAACGAGCTTTTAACTCAGTCCAACTCAGTTTAACCACTCAGTGCGGTTTCGTAAAATGCACACGCAAAAAACAAGTCACTGACAGGTTGAGAGAGCCAGGAAGTTTTAGAACGGAGCTCTTAGGCGCCTGAGGCGCCCGTTTTCGGCTTGAGCGAAGTCGCCGTCGCCATCGGCATAACCGCGCGTTGCATTATGAAATGTTTCCCGTAATGACGTCACACGTGACGTCACGTGTGACGTCACGAGGGTCACAAGTGACGTCACGAGTGACGTCACGAGGGAGGAGGGGGAGGAGGAGGCGAATGGAGGAAGGGAGGAAGAGAGCGGGAGGAGAGCATACCCTCCTCTCCATACCCTTCCCTCCTTCTCCTCAAGAGCTGCGCTCAAATTCGGCATTACAAAAAACTGTAAACGTCTTTTATGCTTTCAGTTGTGCCGCCTCCAGCGCCAGCTTCCTAATCTTTGATCACAGTTCGGCGTCTTGTGAGCTTCGAGAGTGAACTCGCAGCCAAAGCACGACGCTAGACAATAAGCGCATAATAGAGGCCGAGCATTCGAAAAAGACGCCCTGCTGTCCTCATCGATTGTAGCCCTTATCACTTTAACTGAAAAAAAAAAAACTGACGAAATATCAGAATGTGTGTTTGTAACTAAGTAAGACCTAAGCGTGGAATTAACGGAGGCATTTGAACAGATAAATCTTAATTTATTTTTAAGAAAACTGGAAACCAATAGAATTCACAAAGGATATATTCATAATTTATTTGAAAGATATTAAAAGACATCCCTATGCCTACAGCGATGGACATGCTTCTGTAAAATAACGAACTTCATTTAGTGGCCTCCAGAGATACCGTATTTTCCGGACTATAGTCCGCGGACTATACATGTTTAAAAGTTGAAATTTTAGGCTGTGCGGACTATCTACGCGTGCGGACTATACAGGAATTATTTTTTTAAATTTCGTTGGTTATGACGAGACGAGACGGATTTTGTGAATAAAAGAGTATGTTAATGATGATTTGTGTATTTTATAGGCTGCTTTGGGAGCTAAGAAAGCAGATATATGTCAAGGTGTGCCGCGTATGAGAAGATTTTCGTGTCAACTAAGCACCAGGTGCGGACTATGCACTGAGTGCGGACTATGCACCGGGTGCGGACTATCTAAGCAAAAACTTCTATTTTTCACCCCACATTTGACCCTGCGGACTATACACCGGGTGCGGACTATAGTCCGGAAAATACGATACACTCTTGGTCAGTTCTTCCCAAACTTTGAAACTGATCATCCACCTTATTTACTTCAGACATTATTATATATTAAAAAATACTTTAAACGAAACCCTAAATGTAAGGTGAATCAGGTTTTGAGACCCACTTGGTTTCAAAAGGTTGGGTTCCTTCACATTAAAGAATTGGTTTGCCTTGGTAAATATAGTTTTCTATATTTTACTCATTCCTTCAGATAACTCTCTCGCAAAAACAGCGATTGTTCGATCACTGAATGGATCTCTTCATGTATATAAAGAAGCTAATTCAAAAGACACAATTTTCATCCACACAGCGATAGTTATATATATATAAACAATGGCCTGAGCTGGTTGTGATTGTATCGTTTCTTTCTTCTAGCATCAAAAATTGTAGTTGTTTGAGAACAGGTTCTTCTAGACCTGTGAATTCGACGTATCTTCCGTCTGACTTTTTAGCCGAGGAAGACACCTGTAAATTAAAGAATGATAACTATACATTCTATAACGTAAGTATTCATCGTGTATTATTTATTTTTATTTAAATATGTTAGAAAACAAATTTTTATACTTTCTGCAATAAAATAAATATGTACATTTGCTGAAGTTTTTGCTTGCAGCTAAACACTACCCCTACCTCAAAGCGAGAGGCGAACCGACTCGCCTCTCGCTTCGAATGCAACAAAAAACACGGGCAGCAGTTTGTTAACTGTAGGAAAGAGGTAGTGTATACCTTCCCTTTTTAGTGTGGGGGGAACATATAGGGCAGACCGGCAGGTGTCTAAATGACCGCCTGATGGAACACTCGCGGGAGGTGAGCGAACCTCCGACGACTCCATGCATCCACTAGTCGTACACCGTATGACTTGCGGCGGTTGTTCGCCCAGGTACGAAGGTACGCGCATACTGGGAGGACACCGGCAGTGATTTGGCAGGGAAGTCGCCGAATCGTACGCCACTAAGAGCTCGGTCACTAACGTTGCTATGGCTTCTCTAGCCCTTTTCGACGGGGAGATGAAATTCCTCCGTCCCTGAGCTCGGCCTCAAGGCCTCTGGAAGGGACCAGAGGCCTTGAGGGAAGGCCGCGAATAACCCGCTTTCCCCTCCTCCTCTTGCAACCCCCCCCCCCCATTTCCTTGTCTACTCCCTACCCTGAACCTTTTATTCTGCTCGAAGGCCGTCGTTTGAACGCAGCCGAAATAAGTGTCGTTCAGAGTTGAAAGAGTTCTCTGCGTCAGTTTTCGTCCCGAATTTGTGTTTATTCTTTCCGGTTGTTTAAGTCACAATTATATTTTTGCTAAATCAACCATGTCTTTTTGTTTTTTTACATTTGCCATCGCATGCGCATTATGAAGCTCGGAAGGCGACTTGTCAAATATATTAGGTGGTTCTGATTTGGAGGGCATGGGCCACTACCACCTAGAAGACACGGTATTCTGTCATAGTTAGTGGATTTTCTATTCACCCCAGGTGCCACTCACAATGAAGCTCGACAAGGCCACAACGCTCAAAGTATCGAAATCGACCATCAGAGTAACTGCGTATCCTGCGCTTGAAGAACATATAAAATCGCTGTAGCGAATACAGCTAGCATGTGTTCGTTTACTCTGGCTTGAAATATCCATGGCGTTCCGCTAGAGGTTACTTTAAAGGGGCATTGACAGGGTATTTATCCTCATCAAGGATTTTATTTGTACATGACACATTTAATGCCAACTACCCAGAACACAATTTGTGGCTCAAACTTACTTTTTCTTTCAGCCTGAAAACCACCAATAGAGAAATGGCCGGTTCGAGTCGCGCTCACTCTCTTTTCCGTGGTGGCACGTGCCGTTTTCTATGATTTGGACACAACCATTAAATATAATCAAAGTTGTGGGTTTCGAAGGCAAGACCAATCGAGACAAAAAATATGATTCCCATTTTTCGTTGCTTCTAAAAAGCCTCAAATACATTGATTCAAGAAAACAAGTTGTACAGCCATGTGACTTTCTCCAACTCTCTCGTCCTCTATGGGTGTGTTCCAGAATTTACTCGATCCGACTCCGGAGTAAAGCTTTCGTACCGTGGCGTTTAAAATTTACTCACGCCCACTTGATGACGTCAGAACTCGCGTTCCAGAAGCGGGTTGTTTTCTCCGGAGTAATTATTCTCGATCGGAGGGTAATATCGGAGCGAATCGAGTAAATACGTCACGTGATCTGTTCGTCGTCTGCTTTTACGGCGATGGCCGTCCGTCAAAACTCGCTTGCTCCGTTGGCTTTGGTGGCGGACGTTCGAAATGACAAAGAATGAGGTGCAGCCATTTTTGTGTGGTTATTGCGATTTGCAGTTTTCAACACAGGAATAGACTGCATCACATTCAGACCATGCACCTTCCCCGGGAAGGTATACCTGTTGTTGTTATCAGAGTTCGAGCGTAAACAGGAGCTCCTCAGATTCCTCGTCCTCGGCGTTGGAGGCAATTCCGTATTCCCACGTTCAAGGCTGAAAATGTTCGAACGCTATGGATGATGTGGAAGTATTTTTGCTTCCCCCAGAATGTGTGTAATGAGAGGATAATGTTTGCAAATAGTGAAGGCTTCGGAGATTTCATGTACATGGTCAGTCAACAACCTCTCCCCAACTCCCTCGCCAAGCAATTGCCTATAACGCTTAGGGAGTTTTCTTCGTGGTCTCGTAATCTTATTCACGTCAAAGTGAACGTACGGTATATACCACTGTTGAGACAGCTCCCTGCGCTGTTCCGCAGCACCGTGTGGAGGGAATTTCTGCAAAACGTAATCGGTGCAAATTACAATGCGTGGAACATACGGGTTAAGGGCACCTGTACTAGATCTACAGCGATCGCGCTGAATAATAAGAACGAATTTTTGATGTCTTACTGAAAGAAGTAAGTAATTTTTACCTCAATATACAGCCCAAAAGGAAGGAGCAAAAAGAGCTGGTGGAGCCACCTCAAAAAACACCGCGCCGTCATTAATATTATCGTCTCTTCAAGTGCTTTCTTCATAAAATCGCTAATATATAATTGTGCCACTCGAAAAAAAAAACATGGACACGAAGGTATAACACGACGTTTCGGGCGGACGCCGTGTTATACCTACATGTCCACCTTTTTTTGTAGAGTAGCACAACCATATATTTGAGATTTCATGCTTAAAGAGATGGTGAACCAAAATTTTGATTTCAAAAAAGCAATGCAGGAGCTGTAGGCGGGATGCGACAATCCCTACAACACTACACGTAAGGCGATATCTCGAATGGACGACCGTGCTTTTGGAAAAAGAGGTCGAGATTGAACGAGGCCGACGAGGCGCGTGACGTCAACATATCTCGTTTCCTTCTCTCTTCGCTTCGCCCCCTCAAGGTGGCGGGGAGGAGAAGACGCCGGGCCGTTCCCTCTTGTTCTCGGCAAAACAGGACGTAAACAGATCTGTCAAATGCGCCTCCTTTTTTTAAAAAATACGGTCATCCGTTTGACATATTACGGTATGGGTGATGTTTCTGTGTTTGTAGCATCCCGTTGCACGCTTTTGTCGCCGTGTTTTGTGGAATCCGGATTTCGGTTCAGCATCCCTTTAAGCTCACTGTGCTGGGCAGCGCCCGCATTCTCTTGGATACTTCTTCCATGATCAAAGGAGATCGTCTGCTATTTTCTTCCATCGCTGCTGTGTTTTCTTTTGCCGTAGCCCAAGACGAAGCCAATCCGCGTAGTATCCAGGTGATTATGCCGGCCTTTCCAAAATCGAGTTGCGGATCGTTTACTCGCGATTTCTTGTTGACGTAAGAGACAGGTTACTCGGGAGGTTTGGAACATAGCCTATATTTCCACTTTCTCCCCAGTCAAGTTTCGGTTTCGTTTTCAAGCAGTTGCGTGTGCCCGGTCGCAGTTTTGGAGCGCGAAGATTTGCTAGCACAGAGCCTTTCTCGGGGAGCCTGTAGTCAGCGCAGAACTTTTGCAGCGGCGAGGACCCGAAACATGGTTTCCAAACCGGACGAGAAAAGAAGCGGTAGCCCGAGGAACGCGAGAAGCGCGAGCGGACATTCCCTCGCTCGCGACAAGTGTGTTTCAGAGTCTCGCCGCAGCGGGGCGCCCGTTACATGCCTCTCCTCTCATTTGTTGTCTGCCGCTCCACCTTCTCACTTCTGGCGGCCGCGTCTCTTGGCGATCAGCCAGGCTTTGTCATTATAGAGGAGGCTATGGCTAGGGTCACTAAATTGGGGTACATGCAACTCAAAACGCGGAGCATCTAGCCGAAGAAGGAGAGGAGGAAGTAGCGAAAAAAAGAGCTCGCGGTACACCTAAGCACTTCTTATGAGTTGTGATTGCGAAAGCATAGAAGTTGCCCCGACGATATGGATGCTAGAGGCGGCGCCATGTTCGTCGGCGGCGAGACGAGCAGAAGCACCGGCGACGATGTGGATGACTGAGGCGATGGCATGTTGGTCGGCGTTGAGACGAGCAGCAGCCTCCAAGCGCGCGCCGTGTCCGTTTTAACCGGCGCGGGGCCCGTAGTGGCATGGAGTTGCGGCGGTTAGTTTTATCGGCGCGCTGGCCGCACGAACACCCAGCGCCATCTGGCGGCGGTAGTTGAAACTAACGTGCAAAGCGGCCATTGGGAGCCTCGTCGCCACGCGCCAGCCAATGGGACATTTGGGATCAACAAACTAGGTGCCGTTTTCGCGCTTCGAACTGATGGCGTCGGCTTGCTCCATGGTACAATTATTGCTTTCGCATTAACAACACAAAACAATAAAAATTCACTTTTGTGCTGCGCCTGTGCCGGTGCAATACGAGCGTGGCCAACACTTGGCGGATACTGCGCGCTAGATAGAAGAAAATAAGAAAGGTGACGTTGCCGAAGACGCTGAAGCGTGAAAGTCGTCTATCTATCTGATCGTGCCGTAAGTCTGAGTGCGAGTTGAAAGATAAGGGCGGAGCTAAAATAATTATTTTAACCATCTCGTTAGCGGCGACAGCAGCATACAAACAACGGTTCGAGGAAAGCATTAAAAAGGTCGAGAAACTGGTGGCTGTTATGGTGCCCAATCTTTCGGTACGAAGTCTTGGTTGCGCTCATTTTCGATGCAATAATGAAGCAACGTATGAAAGGTGACAAGAATGATGTTTTATTTGCAGTAACAGTCTGGGGCAATAACTTGTAAGTAATGCAGAAAGATTATAGGCAGATCAAATGACGCATAAAAAATACATGTGCAGTATTTATTCACAGCCCGTTGAACTCAGCCAGCATTGTACATATATTAACTCTTTCGACAAAAGCAATATGTGCCACGGCGACTGGTCGTAGCAAGTAAAGGTAATGGTAAAGAAAAGCAAAAAGAAAAGTTGAAAAAGAAAACAAAAACATGTAAAGGTAAAAGTAAAAGTAAACAAGGTATGTGCTATTCTATCCCACTTACGAGCATCATGCGGACTCTTCGGAATACCATTGAGGAACAGGGCATTATGCCGTTCCAAAACGCAGCCGGGATGAACTTGGATTCCTTCCTGGAACTGCTTAGTTTATATTTGACGGCGACAGTGACATCAAACGAGGATCAACAGTATCTGCAAAAAAGTGGGATATGCACTGGTTCTCGTGTGACCTATGCGACTTGTTCTGGCAGTATGTAACAGAAACAACCAGTTAAAGCTGGAAGATACGAGAATCAAGGCCATCTTCAGGTACGTGGATGACTATCTGATTTTGTGTATTACAAATGTCGAAGACGAAGAAAACGGATATAAAAAACAAACAACATTGTTTGAAAAATTTCAACAATGTTGCCCAGGATTGGGTCTCACTCAGAAACTATCCGCCAACAAGTCCATGGAGTTCCTTGACGTCCCAGTCAAGTTCGCATACAGGCATGTGTGGTTGAGGCATAAACCACGGTCGAGCAAAGGTTTGCTTCCATTTAAATGTGGTTACTCAAAAACCATACAAAGAAGCATTGCCAACACGGCTCTCGCATCCGCTCTAAACAAGTCGGGTCACCATCAAGCAGAGACAAGCCTTCAAAAACAGATATCCCGGCTACGCGATATCCGGATATCCAGGTGATTTTCTAGGATTCGTTTGTGAAAACACGTGCAATATAATATTTTCAAAATCGACAGACACCCAGCGCCATGAACGGGTAACTAAAAAAAAAAAAAGACGTTGGCGGTGGTACTGTACATCCATGGAGTCACGGACAAACTGAAGAAGATCGGCAAAAAACAAGATATCCTGATCGCACGCTCGGCTCCAAACAAAGCGTATTCTATGTGGCGCAAGGTCAATCAAACTAAAACAAAGAAAACGTGCAACATTGCCCGCCGGGCACAATATGCCACGTTCCAAACAGGAGTCGTATGCCATATACCACTGTCCTGCGGAAAAGGCTACATTGGGCAAACTGACCGATGCACAAATTACCGGGCATGAGAGCACACTGAAGGGAACAGGAACAAGCTATTTACCAGTCCGTTGCCGCACCTGTAAATGCAGCGCAGGTTTCCGTAATATAACCATCCTTGGACACACAGACCCATCCAGAGAGCCCAGCCGGTCCAATGGCGAGTCCCAGAGCACCCCAGCATGCAGCCAGCCGTAGCGGCGACAACATCGACGTCCATGAGTACCCGACGCCCCGGCCGCCCCAGCAGCCCCAGCAGCGAAGAAGCACCCCGAGGCAACGCTACAACCTGCTGAGGACCGCAGCTTCAAGTCCTCACCTGAAAGAAGATTGACTCAAGTTCGTTGAGTCAACTTGGCCGGCTCCAAAGTACAGTACCACTTTTCTTAAAGTACGTTAGCTCGAGTATAAACGCATTGGGCACGAATTAGGCACGAACTGCACAAAAGAACCTTGCAAGTCTATCTCAACGAAGGCATTACTCCGAAGGGCATGTCACTTTCCCTCATTCCCGCTGCCGCCAACTTTTTCCAGCGCGACCGATCGGAATGGACACGCGTTCTCCTAGAGGCCTCCCGTAAACTGGCACAAATTGCTATTAATCACAGTGATAAACAAGTAAAGCAACTAACTAAGAGAGCTTCCGCTGTCCTCCATCTTAGTGAACCCCTGTCTGCGCAAGAAATTACCGCCCTAGAAGAATTTGAAGAAAAAGAAACGACGCGTACCTCAAAATAACAAAACTTCGTAAACTTGAACGAGATGAAGTCCCCAACCCTATTCCACGTGAGCGAACCATGCCATTTAACTATAGCACCGATATCCCACCATTAAGCAACGTAACTGATAATAACCAAAGTATCAAGGAACCATGCGGCAATAATATTGCTATTTTTCCGGACTTACTATATCTACATGCGAAGAAACAGTTATTTTAAAAGTACTAAACTTCTGGCCAGCCACAGGTTCCTTTAACGAATTGCAAATGCTCCAAAACCTAGATAATTGCGCGAAAAATTTAAACTTGCATGAATACTTTTTAAATAGAACTTCCAACACGCAAATTCCGCAAAAACGTCCATTAGACGCCGAACACTAACCGCGTCAAATACCTAGAACTATACATAGCCGCTGTACAAATATATAATATGCGGGAGTATCGCAGGCAGGGGGCCGCCTCGGTGGCTTTGAGGCGAGAGCGCCGGCCTACGGATGTGGCGGTTCTGAATCCCGGTCGAGGTGCCCGCAATCTGACGGAGGCTTATGCGGAGGAGGCGCCGTGTAACCGAGCTTTCACGGTTGCACTGCAAGCCTTCCCAGGTGGTCAAATTAATCCTCAGTCCTCCGCTGGGGCGTGCCAGATGCCCGTCGTTGGTTTGGCACGTAAAACCCCCAAATTTGATTTGACTTTTCGCGGGCAGGGGGGAAACGTCATAACTTAACGAACTCTGAAAAGACTTGCTTAAACACCCTAGGCACTAGGAATGACATAACTACAAAACCAGCTGATAAAAGAGGGGCAATCGTGATTCTCAATACTTGAGACTATACAGAAGAAGGGTATCGCCAGCTAAGCGATTCAAAATGTTATGAACTTCTTGCATGCGACCCTGAGGTGCACCATCCACGCATCCTATTGTCAGTGGTGAATCCTTTTCTAGGTAGAGGCAAGATAACTGTTAACAAATACAATTTAATGAAACCAGTAAGTCCCTCTCTAGGTCGCTTTTACATGCTTCCTAAAATTCATAAAACTGGTGCCCTGGGCGCCCAATTATTTCAGATATAGATACAATAATCGAACATATCCCAGGATATGTAAAACAAGTTAATTAGACATATAACTACAGTTCTGGATTCGTATGTGAAGGATACTACTCACTTCCTAAGAAAAATCTCAGATTTAAGTATACCAAGATCCTACCTACCTTGTATACAAATATTCCACACGACGATGGGATAACTTCTTTAATTGACATGTCCAAGCTACATAAACAACCAGACACTCCCATGAACATCGCTGCGAGCTTAGCGAGGCTTGCTTAGCGAGGCTTGTCTTAGAACTCAGGACATTTGAATTTAATAATGAGTATTTTAGACAGGTTAGTGGAACCGCGATGGGCAACAAGATGGCGCCCAGTTATGCCAACATATTTTGAGAAACTTAGAGTCCCAATTTCTTTCTATATCTCCACTAAAGCCATTAATGGACAAGATTTGTAGATGACCTTTCTTTTTGGAAACATACCAAGGCGGAGCTTCTAGAGTGTATCGATCATTACTATACTAATCACCCGAGCATTCGCTTTACCCACACGTAATCTCAAACCGATATTACCTTCTTAGACGTCGCTGTAAAAATAGAAAACTGCAAATTCTCAGGAAAGTTATAACGTAAACCTACACCGACAACAATACCTCCATTGCCGAAGCAACCACCCACGTCATTATAAAAACATCATCCCTTATAGGCAGGCCGATTGTTTTTAACGTATTTGCTCAAACGAGGATGGCTTTGATGCTAGTAGCCAATATCTAAAGACCGTATATATATACAAAAGACACGTTTTGTATGTTGTCCCCTTCTTCGTCCGTCGTGTCCGGTTTTTCAGAAATGTGCCAACATCCAACCTACTCCCTCTATCTTCAATATATTTATATATTTACTTTTTTCAGGGAAGTGCATTGTCCATGCCATATCTTCCGCATGTAGCCCTCGTTCCTCTGTCTTCCCATTTTTAAATTTTGCTCTGAATCGTGTGTGTTTGTCCCTTCTGTGGTCATTGTTTCTTATGTCCTTAACGCCACTTCTTTTTTTATCCGATGCTGCTTTCTCTTTTTGTGCACTCCCGAACCTACATTGTGTCTTCTGCATCATGTGTCCTATCTTCCTATGCCCTCTCCTCCCCCCTTTTTTTCTTTAACAACTTTACGGTGTTTTTGGAGAAGCCTTAGCACTGCTGTTCGCGGCCTTTACGTGAAACCGCTTATCTGCCATGCCTGTGTTTCAGTCCCCTCGTGCACCATCCGACCCGTTTCCACAAACTTCTACGGTCACGTGCCTCCCGTCTCGCGTGCCCACCCTGATCCGCGTCTACGAACCTCACACTGTCACCACCTCTTGTTTAAAATGTGAACCCTTCCCGTAGGTCTTTATAACTACCCCCGGGGTTCAATTGTAACACGATTCCTGGCGAAGCCCGGACAATGGCGAACCGTCGTTGTTTGGCTTTATCAAAAATGTGTACGTTACTCTGTAGAAAAATATTGACGCCATTATTGCCACCATTATAAATGGCATAACAAAAAAATATTTGGTAAGGTGTTAGTGTTTTCGTGAAAGAGTACTGCAACGATTTTAACGTTGAAAGAATTTGCAGTTTGTATTTTTATATTTTTTATCTGGGCACAAGTGAGAAGAAATGAGCCATTTCCCCCGAAAAAAAAATGCTATCCCGCCGCGTAATTGCAGAGGGAAAAACGAATTATTTGCCGATCTGCAGCCGCGTGTGGCGGTTACGGGAACCACGGCTTCGCGTCAGCGAGTGACGCGGAAGTATACAAACAGTCCCCTCACTTCTAGTCTCACCGCGAGCCCTATGGCAAACCGTTTTTCTGTCTGGATTGCTGGCCGCGACCTTCAGCGATGCTAATCCTTGAAATGTCGACAATCGTGGAGGGAGATGCTGGGGCTCCGAGGTCAGAACCCAACGGGAAACCACTCAAAAGACAGCATGAGATTTGAGGGTACTTGACTTTCGATTTGTTTCACTTTATGAAACTATAAACTTGCACGCGCAAAACAAAAAATGGTTTTCTTGTTCTTCGTTTCATAGGTGATATATTAATTTCCGCGGTTAATTGGCCAAGGTCTTAAAATCGTTGCACCGCCCCATTAAAAGCAAACATATGACTCCAGTAAAGATTCGTAGTTGTCGTAATGGCAGCTTGGCACACGCTCCACTGGTTTCTTCCGTGGTGTGGACGACGAGATGAGAAACGGGGACTAAGTGGAGAAATTTCCTGATAATAATGTGTACTAGGGGGGATTTAGTTATAAATTTTTCTTTTACTAACTATGTACCCTATTGGAAACAATATGAGCATGAACCAGGGGCGGATCCAGAACTCCGTTTTGGGGGGCGGCAAATTTTTACGAAGGATACTGTTCTACTATTCTTTCTTGTGCAGAGGGGGGTCCACCCATGTCAAGTTGCCCTCCGAGAAGGGGGGAGGGAGGCCGGTCGACTTGGTTTGGGGGGCGACGCCCCATCACCCCCCCCCCCCCCCCCTTGGATCCGCCACTGGCATGAACGCGCCCTCCGCCGCGCCGCCGCGGAGGCGCGTTCACCTTCATGTTGTTTCCAGCTACGCTGGTCATTGTACAAAGTCGGGGATCCTAGTATTAATGACGCGCGATTGAGTCCCGCGCAAGTCAGCACGCAGTGATCTCTGTTATAAAGGGTTGGATGGCGCATCCAGCAAACAGATATGAAGCCGCCAGAAGTAAGCGGCTTGTCCCGAAGTGAGCGGCTTGGTAGCACTTTGTAACCCTTCCGAGTGCTGGTTCGAAAAACGTCGAGGGCGCTGGATTTTGCTTTTCACCTCAAGAAAGCCTGCTTGTTGAGCAGTAAGTGCCCGCATGCAGACCCGTTGAGGTATCATGGCAAGTCATTCAATGTAAACATTTTGAGATTCTAGTTGATCAAGTGTGCATGTATCTCAGGATTCAAATGCCTCATTTTCGGGATTTAATTCAGAGCATGATTATTCAAGGCCCAATCCGAAGACACCGGAAACCACGGACAAGCGCGTCGACTGAATGCACTAGGAAGCCCAGCAGACTCCCGACTTCCGGGACGAAGCATCGAACTTTCCGGTGGTTTCACTGGGAGAGCGGCTATGCGCCATTCAGCACCGTATATTGTAGAGATCAGTAGGCAATATTTAAATCGCTCTTTTACGCGCTTCTGCAGTTTATGTAGGGGTACACTTTTCTTCTTTCTGGCCGGAACCGGCCAATCAGTCTGAACCTGGCCGAAGCTACGTGGTGGTCTCCCATCCGACGAACGGCAGGTTAAGTACGCAAACACCCCTTGAGCCCTCAACGAACCCTACGAAATAGGCTTCTTCCAAAATTTGAAGCACACCATCGCGGCGAAATGCCAGGCAGCGCACTCTGAGAACTAGTTGGTCACTCAGTTTCGGTTTCGATTGAGTGCGTTTAATTTTGTACTACAATGGCGTCTCCGAGCTTTACCTTACGTACTCAGGCGTATTAAAAAAACAGAAATTTCAAAACGGTAATTTTGTCAATGGACGCACAAAACAAATAACAAACTTGTCGACCAGCTACACTAATCTAAAGGTGCAAGCTCTGTACGCTAGCGCTGGTAACTCACTGGTTGTTACAGCGTGTTGACTCGTAGACAAGCAATATCCCCGAGCTTCCAAGTGTCGAGACTCTCCAGAACTGGCTCGACCACATACCTCGAAACGTCTAATGAGAAAGGTTCGAGTACAAAAATGTATCAAGCATGACGTGAACTTTACGTATGGTTTGAGACGTGCGGAAGCTTCAGAGGTCTGGCCATTTGGGTTAGTTTAGACACCAAAAACTATGCGCTCGGGACGAAAACATAAGATAACGGCTGTGTTATAGTTTACGCTATCTGTATGATTTCTTGCTGACGTGTTGATCGAAACCGAAACCATGCCGCTCTCCTCCCTGGCCAACTAGTGTTCAGTGTATACCGCCCGTAGTGTTGCATGCAGGGATTTACGGAAGTAGTCTATTCTCGTACGTTCAGGGCGTGCATTATCCTCGCCTCCCCTGCGACGCCAAGCCGCGACTGTACACGGATCAAATGTTTTAAATCTCGAGCAACTAAGACGACAGAACCGCGAACAAAACAAAATAAAGAAAAAGGACCTGCTTGAGGAGACGAAACACGAACGCACCATGTACGCAGCCGTATACAGCCTTACAATCTACAACAGATCTAGCACAAGTTATGATCTGAGAGCAGGAAAAGCACGAGCTCTGTCTTCTAAGTTTTATGGCACTTAACTATTGCAGTTGCACGTTAAAGACCCGGGCTAGCGGTTGTACCGCACTGGCTAAATTGCTCATCTACAGCTGGGAGACAAGTCGCCCGTTGAGGCAGACTAACCTCCGGCTGTATAAACATACACAGACCGCAATTATTTATGACGTTGTATTGCATTGACTCGGTTGGTTACCGCGGAAATATAACCAAAATATTTTGCATTATACCCATTACCCTTCGGCAGCTTGGACGTAACGTCTTGAACTGTTAACCCACATGAAATCGAATATTAAACGTTTAACGTTTGTGACTGATGGCCCTCGGGCACCTGAATGAATGAAGCCAATTTTGTTACTACGTACGCTCAAGTCTCCCATTCCGCACCTGTGACTGACATTTAATATGATATAAATAGGAAATCGCTTTCAAAACAGTACAGGGTGTCACATAAAATAATTTACAGGTTTTTTTTTACCGCAAAAATAAATTAGGCATCGCTGAACGCTCATTCTCCGCCCAAGGGTAGCGCTAGAGGTCACAACCAGATGCCAAAGTTTCAGCCCGATCCGATAAAGTAATCAAAAGTTATAAGTCATTTTCTGAAAATTTCAATGTGAAAATAACGGCTGACTTAGTTTTCAAATACCTGGGACTCTATGGCACCAGAAACCGAAAACGGCGGCAAAAATTGGCTCCATTTTCCCATTGAAATTTTCAGAAAATCACTTGTAACTTTCGAATAAGGTTTTGGATCGGGCTGGAAACTTTGGCATCTGGTTGTGACCTCTGACACTACCTTTGGGCGGAGAATAAGGCCCGTTCCGCACTCTTGCGACCGAAATCGACCGAAAGAGACCGGAGCCGGTTTTTAATCCTTTTGCGACCTCTTAGGACCGGATGCGCTGCCGGCGCAGCTGGTCGTAAAGAATCGCCAAGAGGCCCAAAACCGGTTTGAGCTCTCTCTCGGTCGAACTCGGTCGCTGGAGCGTGAACGGAAAGCATCGCTGTTCGGCGATGCCTGGATTTGTGCTTGCGATAAGAAAAAAACCCTGTAATATTTTTTTTTTTGTGAGACCCCGTACAGCTTATATTATTTTCGGATTTTGTGAGGAAAGGTTGCGTTGATGTTATCGAAGGGCTGGTTTTCGAGTTATATTTTACAATACTTCTTTAATATATAGGGCGTTCATAAAGTTTGTATTATCGGCACAAAAGTTTAATAAAAATGGAACAAAACAGGCATCAACATGAGTGCGTGTCCCTCTAGTTCCTGCACAGTATTAACATCGCATGCTATAGTAGCTCGTAACGCCGCCACGGAGACGAAACAAAACCGGCACCACCCGTCGGTGACACGCACATGCAGTTTTCCATTTGAAAGGAAGCAATGCCAAAGATATTCATTTCAATCTAGGAGCGTTGTTCGGGGACAACGCCCAAGTTTATGACACTTTGGTTAAATGGCGCAGACGCTTCCAGTGTGGCCAGATAAGAGGAAAGCATTTCAAGGACGGCGAGCAAGTAATCGCTGAAGTGGAGCGATTCCTGAGCACTCAAAACGAGGAGTTCTATAACAATGGCTTCTGGCATGTGGTGCATCGCTGAAAAAAGGGGTAACTTTTCGTGGCGAACAAGTGGAGAAAGTCTCAACTCCTGCTCGACTTTGATTACTGAATCTCTATTCCTTCGTGACAATAATACGAACTCAATGAACGCCCCTATTTGCAGTTAGGATTCTGAAATTCACATTTCACGACATAAGTGGTCCTGACTTTTTTTTTTCTCGTTTTTGTGTTTTGAAATTAGAATACTACCATGAGAAGCTCTGCTATAACGGAAAAGTGCTAATTTGTGATAAACCTAAGTACGAAATTTTTATTTCTGTCAGTTCCCAGTCTAAGTAAATGTCATGTTCTCGCCACCTGTGTCATGCACTATACATAATTTGTGCTTTATAAGAGTTTGCGTTTTTCTCAGCAGTTTGGCAATGGGCACACAAAAGCGTTCGTGTTTAATTGCTCAATTGCCTGTTCTGAAAAGGGCACAAGAGCCTGGTATGCTATTCTTGCCCCCGATGGAACAACAAGTGACGAATGCCAGGTGCGTAATTATAAAGCTGTCTTCCATTTCAGTTCATTTTAATACAGTTGAAAACTTTACTCAATACGGTTGTATGAGCTGTTTTGTGTGCATTTTAATTTTGTGATATCAGAGATATTATCTTGCTGTTTCGCATTCATATCTGATGTTTTAAAACTTGGTTGTTCTCGTGTACCACATTTTTCTCTGATATGTTGGTGATACACAGACTGTGCAAGCTATTTTATGTGTTTTACATTCAGGTCGTAATGTCGTTACCTGTCAATAGGTGTGCCCTTCAGTATGCCAACGAGCTGCTTAAAGACACGGCAAGTTATAGAAATAAATATGTAAATATAGTTTGGGTATACTGAGTGGTTTTTACAGTTTACACGGATTGTCCGGCGCACTCAACGAGGTTATAGCAAGATTGGCGTGAAGTCACGAAAGTGACTAACTTGTGGAGCTGCCATATTGATTTATTAGACGATGAACCGAAGGAGCGAAAAAAAGAAAAAAGAACGGGGCTAGTATTCTTGTTGGGAAGTGGCACCATCTGTAGGCAATTCGTTATACTCCCAACAGTTGCTGAGCGGCACATGTAGACATATTTGAGTGTCAAGAAACAAATAAACAACCTATATCCCAGATCTAGCAAGAGCGCTCATATTTCCTTTAAAATAATATGACTCATAACGTGTGCATCGATGTCCTGTCGCGTCCTAGCAGTTGTATCTCGAATGGTGGTACCGCTGAGAAAAAACATTTTAGTTCGGTCCGTTTTGTTTAGACAAGATCAGATAAGCTTTTTGAGAGTATGAACCAACTCATTTTTACAAAAGATAAACGAAACGCCCCTAGCGGACGCCACCGGCGCGCGCATGCGCGATGGAATGTGGGCAAGCTCGCCGTCACCCATAAACAAAACATTCGAATGGGATGTTGTCGGCGCCGGTGTGAGCCCCGTGCTCGTTTTCGCGTTGGGTTGGTGATTTTACGTCTTCCTGGCAATGTCTGACAACTTGAGCGGCCTCCATGAAATTTTCCGAAGCTCATTACACCGCAAAACGTCGCGTGAAAAAATGTGACATGCGGCGGTTCTTTCCGCGTGGACGCCGCAGAATGTACGCTAAAGCCTGATTCCCTTGATGAGATTTTTTCAGTCGCGACCTCGCTCGGGCTGCGAAAACGTGAACAATAGCTGAGATGGTCGACGTCGATACTAAAATCGCAAGCAGAATCCGGACCAAGTGAATCCAGGCATAACAAGTCGGTGATAGCCACCTGGTAACAATGATCAATATATCCTTGTATCTACTGTTTACATCAAGCCTACTTACCCCAACTCACATTCAAACTTCTTTTGAGGCCTGCGCTTACTTCTCATCGCAATTACCGGGTCAACGTTTGGTCTACGGGCGGCTGTCGTTTGAACGAGCAGGCGACAACAAGCAGAACGTTTGAAAGAGCAGACGATAGTTTCTGAACGATCAGGCAGCCATTTGAACTTGAAGACGCACCGAACGTAGTTCACATGTGATCCGTATATAACTGAGCGGCTTCCCGCGTTCGTGTTGGAACAAAAAAAGATCCCACGACCACAACTATCCGTGAATGCAACCCAAAGTGTTTCCCGCACAAGCAATCGTGCTCCAATAACGTCCGTTTTTTCTTATTTTTTTACGGCATTTATTAACATTTTTGGACGAGCCGAGCAGGCAGAAAAACACATGAAGACTGGCCTTCAAACCTTTGCCGACTCTATTCGGTACAGCCTCAGTCACGACATTTTGACGAGAAGGCAGGTTTTTGTCCTGTTTCTTCAAAAATAACACAGGAATGGACGTCCCGCATGGTGACTTCCGCCCACAGCCCAAGGCCGGAAGAGTGCCCGAGGTGCCACCACCGCGCCGGGACGTAACAGAGTTGAGTTCCTGTATATCAATAGGTTCACTGCAACTGGGTACAAAGATGCGCGGGGACCGCATCTTGGCTAGGTTTTTTGTGCTTTTTTTTTTCAGTTAAGTCTACGTAATGTGATTGACGTAGGAAGTTTTAAGACGACTTGCCGGCTTAAATTGTTGCATTTCATTCCCTCCTTTATTTGGCACCTTCTAAAACCTACTGCCCCAAATACTTACCACTTTGCTAAGCCTATTTTTGTGTTTGTTCTTTATTTTTAAACTTCCACTTGATGCCCTGTTTTACAAAAATTCGTCACTGTAGTTGGTTTTCAATTTGTATTATTACGAATTTTTGTGCGTCACAAACTTCTCCCTTCGTGCTTTGCCTTCTATAGTCACTGACAGAATGAGAAGGACAGTGGGTCTTTTTCAAATGCCTTGCATCCAGCACGTACGCATTGCCTATTTCCGTGATTTGGCTGCACGTATAAGCTCAAGGCTTACTGGACGCCCAAGCGTTACTGAAGCTACGGAAGCCGGCGCTGGAGGCGGAAACCCGTAGCCCCTCTCTATCCATCTCATGCTGTCGGTAACCATAGTTTAATATTTTAGCTTTTTGTATTGTCTGCCTTTTAAGAATATTGCCTTAAAAAGGAAGTTGTAGGTAAGTACAAAACGAGCCTGTTGGTAACAGTATCTACCATGAGGAAGGTACACATTGTCCGTCCCCTTCTCTGCGTACCTTCCTTATCGTAGATAGAAAAATCGTAGGTTCCTCTGAAAATAACTATTACGCAAACACTAGAAACAATGTATTCAGAATAATACCAAATGTACAGACTTTCTTAAACTAGAGCAAGTGTCATCAGAATAGAAGTATGTAACACGCTGGAGAGAATTGGAGATCAGATGCAACACATATATCGTACATGTTTTGGGGGGTTTTTTGTTTTGTTTTTTTCATCTTTGCGCATATCACAAGAACCGCCCAGATTAGACATGAAACCTACATTTTGCGTACGTCAGTGCAACTCCAGCCTACCTATTCGGCAATACAACTTGTATACTGCTACAGTTCACAACAATGATTTGTCTTCTTTTTCAGCTTTGTCTCGCCGGAAAGTGTACAAAGCCACGTCTTGATCAAGACCGCAGAGCCGGCTCTGGTGAATGAATCGCTTATTTAAAAGAGGAGGCTCTTGTTTGATCAAATAAATAAATATATGGAATATTACTTTGGCGTCTGCGAGTGCTTCCGGAGCCAACGATACATTATCATGGTCATATGTGTCGTGGTGGTGCCACTGTCATATTTGTACACGGAAGAAAAATTGATTGGATTAAAGGTTGTTTTCACACGACCAACTCAATTTTACTTACGACCACTTCACTGCCGCGTGTGCCACAGCGCCCTCTTTGATCGCGGCCTGCTGTGCACTCCTCCCGAAAGATGTCGGTGCACCTCAGCTGCTCTTCCGCTGCTATGGTCGGCTGCCTGCATGCTCTTCGGATGCCCTTTTCCAAGCATCGTATGCTGCGTTCTCTTCCGCGTTTGCCTTCGTCTTATTAAGTAGCGTGTTGCTTCAGTACTCTTAAAGGCCGACGTTCAACCTCGGTTTTCTGCAGGAAGATTATCTTCTTACTCCCTTCTCCCTAGCTGCGAGGGCAGCCAAGTTGGGGCAAGATAAGAAGTGGAGAGGATATAGAAAAAGAGCAGGCTGGTAAAAGTGGAAAGCGTGAAGTTGTACGGCTGCCTTAAAAGCACGAGCATCCTCACGACCATGGTGCTAATAGAAAACATATTGTGTTTTGGGGAGAAAAGTGAACCGTGGGTTTCTTACTGTAAACATAAAGTACGCGTGGCGGAACGCTCCTTCTCCCGCTGGGAGAAGACGGCCGAGGTTCCAAAACTTGTCTTTATATGGTCTAAAAGTTATAACCAATTGTCGTACAATTTCTGGAAAGAAATGGCGCCTAACGGAGTACGCACATGCATGGATGTGGAGGCGTCTGCTAACGGGAACGCGCCCTAATCATCAAATTTGAAAATGTCAGAAAATGGCTTATACATAGAAAATCAGATTAAAGTAAGTTCAGAGACTTTGGCATCTGGTTCCAACCGCTGGCGCGTAGTTTGTTTTTACGTTGAAAAAGTTCAACACAGCTCTTTTCCCTCTGGTGAGTTTCATACGTGCGTCTGCCTTAGGTCGGGCTCGTCATGAATCTAAAAAACGCTAGAAATTATGCTTTTCGTGTACACCTCAAAAGTTGGCGGTCGCGCTGTACAGCTCTAATCAGTAATTTATCGCCCCTCTCCCCAAACGTACACATGCCCAGGTTGTAGTATTTCAAAGTTTTTGTTAAAAGATCTACAGTAACTAGATGGCGCCACTGGCCATAAGGTTCACACTCTCTCCAGGGTGTGCAGTTTCATATTTGCAGACCGTAAAGAAACACTGACACCTCCCAAATTTGATGGGTTTTTTTTTTCATTTTTTGCCGGCGATTTATAGCGGTGTCGGAAGACTACTATAATTAATATTTTGCGCAGAGTCACGTATATTTTTAATAAAGCCAAAAAACGCAACTTGCTCGAAACCGAAACTAAAACCTGCGCACGGAGTAGAGCGTTGTACGGGCCGTAATTTCTAGGCCCGGCCCGACCCGGCCCGGTAGAGACACGGCCCGGGCCCGGCCCGAGCCCGATAAAATTTTAAAATATGAGCCCGAGCCCGGCCCAAGCCGGAAAACTGGGACCGAGATTTTTTTTTACACCATAAATATGCCGACTTAGAAGATGTATTTTCGAGAATATGGGCGAAATATGCACATCATTTGCGACAGTCTTTGAACTCATGGCACACCGAGAATTCGTGAGACAAAAGAGGAATGTTTTATTTATGAATTTTTTGAACAGATATTGCACTTTTCGTTGTTCCATTCAATTCGTTTCACAGAGAACTTTCCTTCCTACATGTTTTTGTGGAGAAACAATAAATTGTCCATTGACTCTTTCTTCAGGCAGGTCCGCCTTGCTTGCATGACGTAGCCCTCCGCGCTAAGGTTCCGTTCGCTGCTAGCACTCAGGGATGCACAGGATGCGTTTGGATAGAAGGGACAGT
The DNA here is from genome assembly GCA_037355805.1 of Ixodes ricinus. Lineage (NCBI taxonomy): Eukaryota > Metazoa > Arthropoda > Arachnida > Ixodida > Ixodidae > Ixodes > Ixodes ricinus. Next base: position 3,461 of record JAZHYW010018939.1, on the reverse strand, counting down.
TTCGGGAATTCCTTCTCGTGCGCTCTCCAGAAGTCGCAAAGCTCAAACACTCCTGAGCACGAGTAGTCCTTCTTGCCGTGCAGATACTCCTCCAATTCGTCGGTGGCTACCTTGTCATCCTCCGCGTCACACCAGTCTTGAAACAAACCCAGGCACCTTCTTTTCGAAGCGGGATCTCGAACGTCATCGTCAGTCTCATCTTCATCTTGGGTCATTGCTTCAGTGACACGGGCAAGTAGCTCTCTGACGTGCGCGTAGACTTCAAGGCGCTCGTCCTCGGGCAACATGCGGAGTTGGCGGAACTGAGGCCAGAGAAATGTGGCGGTCTTGTGGAGGAGAGAAATTTTCAGCTTCGTGTCCAGGAAATGACGAGCACGGACCTTGATCTTCTCGATTTCCACTGCCTCTACTGCAGACACCGGAGCATGTTCAAGATGGTTCTTCAACGCGGAAGCGTAAAGCACAACCAGAGGAAGTGTTGGACGTTTTTCCTCCTCGAGCGCGTCGCTAGCATCTTTGAAGGGTTGCAGGAACTCGATTAACTCGTTGAGTGTTGTCTTGTTCACGCTTTCCATCACTGGATTGTTCCTTGACTCCAGTAGAGCTTCTATCTCCTCGAACTGAGAGCAGACGGACTTTAGCATGGATACCTTTCGCGCACGCGGTTGTCACTTTCTCCTTTACGTCCGCGGGCACGGGAGGTTTAGGGCATTGAGGTGATAAAAAATAAGAAATACTTGCGCTGTTCGATGAAACCTTGCACTTGTGACGACTGAGATGAGACGTCCCGGTCTTTGAACGAACGACACTGAACATGTCCTTTGGGCACCGACGTTCTGGAGTCCACGGCTGTGAGAAATTTTTCCCATACAGAGCTCTTAAAGTTTGTCTTCTCAACAGGTTTGTAGAGCGTAGGTGATGCCAAGCTCGCCGATTGTCGATATTGGCGTACCACCTTCCATTGCTGCCACCGGGACAGAAAGTGGCAGTATAGAAAATAAATGATAATACAAGAAAAGTTTCTCTGGAAAGATGGACTCGTCAAGCGTCTATTTCTTATTGGACGGTTGGTAACACGGGCAGGACATAGGGTCGATTCTATTGGTCATTTCGAACCCGGAAAGATTCTAGAAGAAAAGAAGAGACAATCACAACCTCGCTAGTGCATCTTCAAAAGGCTGCGTAAACAAACAAAAAAATTATCTAGGGTACGTTAGCTTGTTTTTGGTGGCATAGTAAGGCCCCCGCAGAAAGTACAAAGTCGAGGTCACGTTTTTTCTTCTTTTTTTAGTTTGAAAAGCAGAGGAAAAATACAATCATGTTGTACCCTGCGACCGGAGTGCCCTCGTTTTCTTGCCCGCACTCTCCCACTATGCTGGTGGAGTCCATACGTTTTCTTTTATCCGCTTGAAGGCTTTCTAACTGCAAGACGCCTTTTTGTTATTGTGAACGGCGCTGTAGTGACTTTGCACTTCGCCTTTTTTGTTTTCAATGAACCTAAAAGATGAATGAGCAAACTTTTTGTTCTCAACAATTTAGAATTTACGGCACACGACTGCCCAGGCACGGCCCGGGCCGGCCGGGCCGGCGCGGCCCGAAAACTTTTTGTTCAAGCCCGAGCCCGGCCCGGGCCCGAGAAAATACGTGCTACCCGGCCCGAGCCCGGCCCGCGGGCCGGGCCGGGCTCGGGCTTTCGGGCTGGCCCGGGCCCGTGCAGTGCTCTAGCATGGAGCTCGGAGAACTGGAGAGGAGGTGAGTGGCGGAAGTCGTGGCTACACCCGACCGCGCGCTTTTTTTGTTCCCCTGTTTTTTTCTTTTTGTTTTTTCTGCGCGCAGCGGGCGACGTAGTGTGGCGGGGAATCGTTTGCTGTGCGATTACTTTGCAGTTATGTTCGTTCCGCTCGCTGTTCTGCATTTAAAGATGAGTTGGTTTTTTTTTTGTACATTCAAGAGTTGGAGATGAGTAGTAAGTGCCCGTGGTGAATTCCCGTGATCGGCTCCGAAAAGAATACCCCCAAGATGTTGCGTGAAGAGCTGGCTCGCATGTCCTGCGTCCGAAAAAAGTGGCATTGTGCGACAGAGTCTGCACATGTTTCCGAAAGATCAACGGGATCGGACCCAATGGCTGGCTGCAATTCCTGTAGAACATTTACGGGCACCTGGAAAAGCGGACACTACCCGATTTGTATGCTCCTTGCATTTTGTGGAAAGTGATTGCATTGAGTTCTCAGGAGTCAAAGAAGTCCCATACCATTAAGCTCAGCGACATTTCGTCTATAATATTTGTGCTTTTTTTCAGTCGTAATTGTAAAAAAAAAATAATGTAAATATCGCTAGATGGTAAAAAAGAAACAAAACAAAAAAAAACATTCACCCGCATTTGGGATTGAATTCACACGCGGGGCAACCCGCGATTCACACGCAGGTTCCCCCGCGTGTGAATCATACATCTCTACACTGAGCTACTGGGAATTCTTTATTGCAAAGGTGAGTATTACAAGTCACATGACATTAAAAATGCCGCAAGACTTTTACAGGGCATATTAAAAAGCGCGCATTTCACGAAGCACTTTACAGATGCCGAGCCACTCGGGCTTGGACTCCCGTGTGGGAAAGACACTTTCTACTTGCTCAATTAGGCTGAAGAAATAAAAACGCACTTCTTTCGCATTGACGTCGGCATGCCTGGCTGGCTTGCGCGATCGCCATATGCTACAAAGTCCCAACAGAAAAAAGCATATCGTATGGGACACAGTCATCGTTAGTCACGTTCAAGAAACGGATGCCTGAAAGGGAAACTGCTCAATTGCTTTCTCAACGTGCTCCAAGCTGCTTTTCCAAAGTAGCGCTAAGAGCACGTCCCAACAACAAATCTGCGTCCCAGCAAAAAATGAAATGTCGATGGTTTCTGGTTGTTTGCATAAAAGACAATCAGTCGACCATGGCACATCTACGCCTCTTTCTTTAAGCCACACTTTCACGGGCAAAGTATTGGTATGTAGTTTGAAAAAGAATGTCTTTACAGAGGGTGGAACACACATACGCTTAACGCGCTTCAACACATCTTCACCGCCTTAACAAACGACACTCCGATACAGCGGCGTTGGGAAAATACTATCAACAAATCGCGGGCAAGGTTCTTTCTGTTTACAGCTCAGACAGGTACTCAAAAGAAAAACGGGCAGACAAAAAGTGCAGCGTTTCCACAACCTCCTTTTAAAAGCTAACAAGTGTTGCTGATTCACCGCCATAAGGCGATGCAAGAAAAGACGGCAAATGGGGTGACAGTTTCGTTTTCAATGAACGCGCGTATGAAAGGGTGCTCTTGGTCGCGCAGAAACATCGAAGGGTGTGGCGTGACACCAGCTGCCTCACGAACAAATGCGATAGCCCCAATCCTCGTCGCATACTCGGTGATAAAGATTATCTCGCCTCATCGGCTCCACGCTTTTTTTAATAAT
>JAZHYW010018936.1:0-14660 GCA_037355805.1 Ixodes ricinus | reverse complement strand
CTTGTAACCGGGTTTCAGAGGCAAAAAAAACCCTATCTGACCATTTCTCAATGTGCAGGGACAAGAAGCCGGGCAAAACCGTCTTCCCAAACAAGGGTGACGAACTGTATACACTTTCGGAGTACGCATGTCATGGAAGAGTTCCCCTTTTATTGCGTTTACGACTTTGAAGCGATTCTGGACCCAACTCAGTCGACGGGCAATGTTTTTGCGAGAATCACGTCCCCAGCTCTTTCTGTCTTCTCGTCATCCGCTCGAACGATTCGTCCATTGTTGAGGAGGAATACCTATATCGCAGACCCGACTGCGTAGAAAGATTCATTTTGATTCTCAACTTTCTAGCGAAGGAAATCCCCCGATTGATCAGGTCGAATGAAGTGCCTCTTCAAAATGACTCGAGAAAACGAGGCTTCCCACGCGGACTCTTCCCGCTGTGGCATTTGCAACGAAAGCTTTAGCAAGAAAATGAAAACTCGCGACCACATGACGGGAGAGTATAGGCGGGCGCTTTGCTCCAACCTAAACCGTCGAATCAACAAACATACCGTTCCACTCATAGCGCATAACCATTCGTATACGACCTCAGTTTCTTTCTAGGCAAGCTTAATTTGTTCGAGTCCAAGGATATTAACGTACTCGCGGAATCTCGTGTCAGAATTTTAAATTGTTAGAGATAGGCAACCGTAGCTTTATTGACAGCCTCGCATTTCTTAACGCAAGCCTGGAGACGCTCGTGCAAAATCTCCACTCTAAGGGCACAGAGCATTTTTGTTGCCTTCGGCAGTCCTTTCCCGAGCATGTCGACCTCCTTGCCCACAAAGGAGTGTTTTGTTATAATTTCATTACAAGCTTTGAGAGTTACGAGGGTCAAAGCCTCCCGCCACGAGAGGCCTTTTTTTAACAAGTTGACTGGGAACGGGTTGAAAAGATTGCTCTGAATCCGTTCGACAACAAGCGATACATTTGCAGCGACGGGATTACGACGTTTCCCGTTTGGACACAAGAGCGTTTTAGGAAGCGAGCGATATGCCTCCTCACCACACGCCATGTAAATATTTTGGACTGTGACGCAGTTGCTCGCGTTTCCCACCGCGGTGTGTGTTGAAAACTTCTTGTGTACATTTTTGTATAATCCGCCAGTGTACGGAAGCCGGAGTCTATCTCTCTTCTCGTCTCACACCCTGACCTTGTAAATATATTTTTGGCTTGTATCGCGCGCGTTGCTTTGTTATTCAACCACTTTTTTTTTGCCTCGGATGTCTTTTGATACTGCTTGTGTTGTACATTTTTGTGTAAAGTGTTTCCAGTGGTTTCACGTGTCGCGTAGAGTGATTTTAAAAGTCGTATCTGTATCTATAAGTGTGCGTGTTTTTTAGAGCGAATGATAATAAAAAAACATGAAACATCATATCTGTCTCGTCTTTAGCGCGTATGGATGCGACCACGCTCCGATCCATTTCCCACAACACGCTCCGTTCGGCAGCTGCAGATGACGCTAAAATTAGCGAGAGATGACGTGATCGCGATAGAGTTGACGCCATCTACCAAGCTGGCTAAAATTATCGAGAAAATGTCGCGGGATAATGGTTCACGCCAGCTAAGAGATTCAGGTGCGCGCCACCCCTCAAAATTAGGTATATACAGCTTACCATGTGCGGGAAGCGCAAGGCAGGGTAACTTCAATGCTTTACGCTGGGCCAAGATGTATAGCACGGCCTGTGAACTTCAAACTTTTCCACAGTCAAAATTTAGCGGTATCCAGCTGCAGGCTAGGGGAACCTTCAGATGAGCCACAAATTTAGCGGGATCGAAGCTTTTACCATCAGATGTCAGCAATTTTTTGGCGACTTCAAATTTCCAACACTAGATGGTGTCTATTCAAAAACAAATCACTGGGTCCAGCGCGGTCTTTAAGTTTCAAGACTGGCCCACCGTTTAGCAGGTCCACTTCAAAGATTTACGCTGGACCAAGATTTAACACGGTCCGCCAGCTTCAAAGTTTAACCCTCACCTCACCCCCAATTTTGCGGCTGATGCTAATTGGACAGTCACATGATTTCCAAAGTTTATAGCGAGTCGAAGCTTTTACCACCAGACGGCAGCCAATTTGAATGAGGACCACACTTCACAGTCTGAACACTAGATGACGCCTATCCCCAAATTTCACTGCGTCTTTGGAAAGTATTTTTTTCTTTTTAACGAGCTGGCCCCAAATTTTGACGGGGTCGCTTTAAAACTTTACGCAGTAACAACATCAATCACGGCCCGCGAGGTTCAAAATTCTACAGTCATTTCAAGCCCAATGTAGCGGGACCCAGCTGCTGCTGCTATTTGGGACCGTCACATGACGCCGAAATCCATCGGGTCGAAGACCCCAAATGCTAAAGGGTCGCCTCGAGGCTACGAGTTCGCGAACACCGCTTGAATCGCGCGCGCGCGAAATCACGTGATAGGAAGACGAGCAACGTTAACGCCCAGCGACGTCACACGACCTCCGTCACATGACCTGCGGCAATGACGCATCCCCGTTTTTTAACCGTATTACAAAAGCCAAGTGGCAGCAGAAACACGTGATGTGAATTGCCCACGCGGACAACGCGGACAACTTTTCAGCACCAGATGGCGCAAGGTCAGACCCACGACGCAAGATGTCACTCATGTCCTAACAACAAAGACGCTTAGCAACAAAAGACACGCGCCATCTATGAACCGAGGTGTCAACTGCGCAGCGATTCAAATATCAGGTGACCTTGGTCACATGACCCACCGGGAAAACACGCGACAATGCATTTCGCGTCACTCGGCGACATATCTGTGTCGTCATCGTGACAGTGCATTTTCCCGCCTGACAGATGACTCAATAATCTTGAACCCTTCCGTCATCCTTGTAGCGCCCTCCGGTGAATTACTCAGCAATTCCGTTACAAAATCCAAGCGTTGCGAACGCTCTAACACGTGGTCTGAATTGCGCGGAGCCCTTTTAGCGATTAAAATGCATTTACCGCGCAGCGATTCAAATAATGTCACGTGATCATCATGTGACCGGAGCGCAGCGCCCTCTGTTGGATGCAGCACAAAGCCTGTGTGACATCAGTTGAGCGCCATCTGTCGTACGCAGCTCGAACCCTGTGCGACATCAGCTGAGCGCCATCTGTCGTACGCAGCTCGAACCCTGTGCGACATCACGTGGTTGTTATCATGAATTGCACACACCCGATCAACTAACACAAGTTAAGCGGTCTGTACCCAAGGTCGACAGGTCGACTCCCAGTCGCCCGCGCAGCCTTTTTAATCGAAAAAATGCATTTACCGCGCAGCGATTCAAATCACGTCACCATCATGTGACCGGAGCGCAGCGCCCTCCCTCGGATGCAACACAAACCCTGTGCGTCGCTCACGTGAGCGCCATCTGTCGTACGCAGCTCGAACCCTGTGCGACATCACGTGGTTGTTATCATTGCACACACGAACAACTAACACAAGTTAAGCGGTCCGGGAAGCATTGTGCTCGTAGCTCAGGGGATAGAGCGTCGGGCTGCTGTACCCAAGGTGGAGAGGTCGAGTCCCCGTCGCCCGCAGAGCCTTTTTTAATCGAATAAAATGGGCATTTACCGCCCAGCGATTCAAATAATGTCACGTGACGGTCACGTGACACGTGGCGCTGTGCTGCGTCATGTGACCGCAGCGCAGCGCCCTCCCTCGGATGCAGCACAAACCCTGTGCGACATCACGTGAGCGCCATCTGTCGGACGCAGCTCGAACCCATCACACGTAAGACGCCCTTAGCGTGTGACATCACGGGGTTGTTATCAGGTGATGACCACAACACCTGGCTTGTGGTCTGAGGTTTGCGGTTTGAGGTTTGCGGTTTGAGGTTTGAGGTGTGCACGCTTCTGGCACGCGCCTGACACGTGACCTCACACCTATACCGAGCACGTGACGCGAGGGCGGGACCTCGCTGAGCTCCGATTGGTCACTGGATAATGCCCTGTGGGCGGGGCCATCGATGCCCACGGCCTGTCATTGGTCACTGGGATGGGAGAGAGGGAAAGGGCCCCGCCCTACTGCGCTGTGATTGGTCGGATCGGGTTAGGCTCCGCCCTCCTGCGCTGTGATTGGTCGGATCGGGTTGAAGCCCCGCCCTCACCGGGCATGCTTGCTTCACAAGTTGGCCAGGCTGGGTTATGTTCCCGCACGCACCTGAACTGTCTGTCATTGTACGGCATTGCAACGCACTTTGGGATTTGCTATATGGATTGCCTTGACTATATCGGCCGGGTATTCAAAGCCCGCAGAAGCAGACGGCGTCCCAATAGACCTTTTGTTAAATTTCCCAAGCAAAGTGCTTTCTGCAAGTGTATTAACACGCGCTGCACGTGCTGGCGTCTGCAGTAGTTACTGTTCTGGTAAACTAAACAAACTTTTCCCTGCACGCGCGTTCCTCAAAGCCTTATTGCTGATTATTTCCTTTGAATTTATTATATGGGAGGGCCACCACCCGCGGTGTGGAGAATTACATACACTTTCAGCATTCTCCTCGATGCTTGGGTAATTTAGTAATAGGTGAATTTTCACTGGAGCCGAATTACACGGTTTCAATTTATGATGGTGTGATATACAGTTCTTACATGATAGCTGTGTCAGTACATGTAAGCCACTTTTCACTGCGCACTTATTCCTCATCCTTCCTATGACTGAACTTCGCCTTCCTCTTTCAAATTTTGAGGTAATTTCAACGAGGCTTGTCTCTCCCTTCAGACAGCCGAACATTTTAGAAATTTTCCAAACAAGGTTTAATTTAGTTTCCCCATACCCAATATCTCTACCACGAGCAAGAAAAACGTGTCATAAGCTCAAATGTATGCCGCGCTGCGTAGCAGCGAAACCTGTGGCGCGAATTCTTGCCCTCCCCCCCCCTTTCAGGAACTTTTCTACAAAAGGCAATTATATTTGCTACAACCAGTAGGTGACACCAGCTACCACCCCCATAATAAATCACGGAGCTGTCTCTCATCAAGCCCACGTCAAGCTTGTCACGGTACGTCGTAATTGTACAGTAGGAAGGACGGTTAACATTTCACCGTAATTAAATTTATCCGGCTTCGAGCAAATGGGCCTCGGTCTAGCCTGCCAGCGATGAGTAGTTAATCTTAGAGGTGTGCGAATACTGGTTCGTCTTGAATAGTCTTCGTCATTGCTGACCTTCGCGGTGGAATTCAAAGCCACGGCAACCGCTTTACCTAACGGTGTTAAACTACGGACGACACAGCGCTCTTCGATTGGAACCTGCATTCGCACAACCCAGAGGAAATAAGCGCCAGACAATGCGTTTCTGTGTGTTACTTCACTGTCTCCGCTGAACCATGCTATCGGCACGGTCACTTAAAGTAAAGCGGACTGTACGAAGCACGTTTTAAACATCTTTTACTTGGCCTTTACACGACGCAGGCTTGTTCCGTCCATGATGGCTCTCCTGAATCTCACTACCTGATTCCTCTAGTCGTCATGGGCCGATTGTTGAACGGCATGTGGTTCTGAATGAACAACCCGTGACGTACACTGGTTGAGGATCCTCACCATGACCCACAATTACATGACCGATTTCCCAAATATGGTGAGGGAACCTCGTAGCTCGCGCGCTCTCTCATGTCCAAGCTCCAAATCTTTGCGCGATTTAAATTTGTTCTGTTAATGGCTTTCCGACTTAGCGGACAACGTATTTTTGTAATCACCGCGATGTTCTTTGCACATTTCGGGTTCGCTTTATGATTGTTTAATAATGTCCCACGCTCAAAGCTTTGAATTTTTTTTTCGGAATTAAGAACTTACAATTTATATTCTAATGTGCTTTGTGAAATACTGTTTTAGGCTCTTGTTTTCTTTCTCTGCCTTGAACCGTATAGAGGTAGGAACCCTGTGAGACAGCAATGCGTTTTGCCCGTACCTCCGTCCCCGGCATTAAAGGTGAAAATCTAAGTAAATAACGAGATTAAAAAGAAAAAAAAAACAGAAAACAAAAATCGTAAAAGCAGGTTTATTCCGGCCAATATTGTTTAAAGCTCAATCTCGGCCAACTTTATGGTGATGATGCACAGAAAGGTTAGCTTTAGACTATAAATAGCATATAACGGTACAAACGCCGTAGGTATAAAACAAAAATGTTCAATATAGCATCCGACTTTAGAATTATAGAAATGCCGCATACCAGTGATTACTGTTACTGAAGAATGGGCTAGAACCCGAAAACGAGGCACGTCACTTACTATCTATAAGTTTAACAATATGAAATGTTGACTTAGGATCAACATAGTCGATTAAGCAGCGCGGGCCTAATGAACTGCGAGATCTCTTTGACACCGCTTGGTTTTAACGTGGAAAAATAGTCTTTTTGAGATATGTACGTATTCATGAGCAATTAACCAATGCACGGTAACAGAAAGTATAAAACTCTGATAACATATCTATTTTTCCTGAATTAGGGTCGCTTATGTTAATTCATTTCATAAAATTCAACTGAGCACAGGTTTGGATCATGTTAATTAGCGCAACGCTGTTTGTCCAACGAAAATCAAGAAAATATAACCAAGATTTTGGTCAAATTACTTCGTAATCATGCCGATATTGACTTAGAAATACTATCCACATTTAACAAATATACAGAAATCACAAGCTTTTTTTCTGTGCTGAAAATTACTTTAAAAAATGAGATCACTTATGCATTTAAAGAAAGAAGGCCTAGTCGGAACCTTCTTGGATGTTTACAAAACAAACCTTCGTCACTGCAACGGCAACATAAAAAATAAATGATATACGTTCAGTAACCCCTTGTGTGCTCTTATGGAGTTATGTAAAGTAGAAAAACTGTGTAGCATCAGTGTACATGAGGCCACGTTTAGTGAGGACGCAATTCAAGAAATTCGCCCGACTGCCAAGCCTTGTGGCACACCATAACATGTGCGAACATAATTATGCCGAGTGGACCAGTAAATACGAGATAAAGAAGAAAAAAAACTGCCACGTACACGAAACGTTCTTATTTTATCAATAGGTAGTTTGTTATCCAGAGTATCTACCAAAGGACCTATATGAATAAGCAGCGTCCCCTTGATCGTCCTAAAGGGCCATAAAGAACGATCCTACCTTCGAAACTAATTCAATGGACGTCTTCATGAGTTAAGGAGACCCGTCGAGCACAACAAGTGTACTCATATCTAGTATACTTCTGCTGTGCTTATTATGCACACTACCCCTGTAATAATTTTGTGTTAAATTGGCCGATCTCGAGTATACTCGCCGATGATAAAAGCATACAATTAGTATGCTTGCAGCTCTTTTTGGGAATAGTTTTCAGGACACTCCGCGCATACTGCTAGAAAAAGTTAGCATACCTTGGGTGTGCTCCCAGCCTAATTCCAGTGATCTGTAAGCTTGTCAGCTTATTCTGCTAAAAGGGCACTTGAAGCACCAGATAACAAGAATTGAATGTAAAGGCAAAGAAATTGTATTAAGTGGTAGACTGAAATGAGAATGTAAAAGAAATTGCTAGCAGTTGACACAAACCCAGTCTCCATCACAGGGAATTGAGGTTTATGTCAATGCTGGCAATTTGTTTTACAGAAGGCTCACATTTCAGTATTCCACCTAATGTAGTTTCTTTACCAGTACATTTCCATGGGCACTGTCAGAAACGTGGGTGGAACGATAATGCCCCTTGCACTATGATAGCGAAGAGAAGTATGAATGCACCCAAAGATTTAACAACGGAGAAACTTTATTTAAAATCAGTTTGCATACATAAATAGAAACATTCTTTTAGGTTGCCTTCAACCTAATGTATCTATACAGGGTTAAAAAATATTTACACTTGCTTGTGTATTACATATCTCAAAGAGGTTACTCCTACTGTTAAAAATCTAAATTTTCTGGAAAAAAAGACCACAAAAAGTTCACTGCCAACTTGTCCAGTAGTTACAGAAAATGCCTCTATTTTTTTATACAAACAATACTTTTCAGTGTGATTTCACAACAGTTGCTGAAAAAAACAAAAACTGGCCACATCAGCTTTTGTTATTTGAAGTGGCATGGCGTACAACACTGCAAATTTGTAGTAATTGTCATTTCGTTAAAAAAACGCTGAAACTTGTCATTACTCTTGCACTTTTTAACTGTGCCACCTTAAACAACAGGTAAGAAAAAAAAAGCTCGTCTTTATTCTGCATTGTTTAATTTTTTTAAGTGTGCCACCTAAAACAACAGGTAAGAAAAAAGCTGGAATGCCAGTACCTTCATTTCTTCCATAAAAAAGGTCCTTTAAAAGCCCAAACGACACTGAAAATTTAAGTAAAAACTTTTCAGTGTCGTTTGAATAAAAACAGTTTTTTGAAATAAAAAGCTCGTCTCACTTTGTGTTTGTGTAACTGTCGCCTTCATACAACAGAAAAAAAAGTATTTTGTGGCAAGCAAAAGTGTTCTGTTTTTGTATTTGTTTTTTCGTGAAGTGGCGTGATGTACAGCTGCAACGGAAAAAGAGTAGAAAATGTGACCAACGACCGGAGTGGTAAAATCGCGACACACGGCGCTATTGCACCCGAGCGCGGCGATAGCGAGAGTGCCAGTCACATTGCATGTTTCATTGCGGGGGTGGTCGGCGAAAATTTGAGGGATAAGATAGCTGTTAAAATGCAGGCTTTAGAATGGGCTACTTTCTACCGGCCACCCTTGCATTGAGACATGGAACGTGACTGTCATTCTCGGTATCGGCGTGCTCAGGAACATTAGCGCTGCGTGTCGCGATTTTTTCATTCCGGTCGTTGGTCACTTGTGCTACTCTTTTTCCATTGCAGCTGTACCTGTTTCGGTGAGGTTAAATGCGAATTTTCGCAGTATAGTCAGATACAGCTTAAGACCAGGGCGGGGAAACGAAGCCTGGTGAGGAGGAAACAGGCTGGATGCTGAAGAAGGGAAAGGAAACCTCCCCTCCTCACTACGTTCAATCGGCTTCCTCGTCAGCAGTCTTCATTTCCCTCGCCCTGCCCTCCTTAAGTTGTATCTGACTATAGTGTTAACCGGCAATTTCGACAGTAGTAGCACAAAAGTCAACCATTTCAATAACAAAAAAAAAAGCTTCACTTCATAGGGCTTTGTTTCTTGTGCAAGGCTGCATTATTACACTTGCGCCGCAGAAAGGACCGCATGGTGATGACATTTTCCCCCTCGAACTTGCCCATGACGTGAACTGAAAAGAAAGAACATTCTTAAAGCCGCTCTGATGATATAATTCAAGGCAACTTCTACTTTACACATCCTCGTGTCACTGTTCCACTGATGTTCTCAGGGAAGCCTGGGGCCTACAAAGAAGATTCCTGGCGATAAGAGAATTTCTCCTTCCGCTCTTCTCTTGTGGTTGCCCGAGAGCTGATGGGAAACTCGTCCCGGCATGCGCTGTGAGCAGCTACCTGAAATATGGCGTACAGCGAATACCCCCTATGTTCTTGTGTATAAATGTAATTATCTTGATCTGCATGTTGTGTTCTCTGTAGAAATTGCTCTTTTGTATACATTTTGTCGTTTTCGACGGGGGCACCGACGGACGCCAAACCACTTCTTTCACCACCCCCAAGGTGAGTACTAGACAGGTGTACACCAGACATTGCAGAATTTTACTCAGTATATTCCAAAGCTTTCAACTTCTGCTACCTATGCTGGCTGCCCATTCACATTCTGTTAATCTTAAATACACAAGTCATCAAAAGGCATTTATTCGGAAGCCTTTAAGAAACAGAAGACATCCAAACTTATTCAAATCTAACATACCAGTTCTGATACACCGCCTCCCTGGTGCACTGGGGCTGCTGCTGCTACAACCGGCTGCTGCAGGGCCCTCACGAGACGAGGCAGCTCTGGCACAAAAGAACAATTGACAGAAATGCTGAGCAGCAGGCATGCTGGAATATGACTGCTACCATTATCACACTGAAGTGTCTTCCACTGCAAAATGCACAAGCCACATGAGGAAACAAATCTGTACTCCAGCACCCAGCACAACACCCTCCTCAGCACCACCGCAGGGTACAGAGCACGACATGTCATGTTGCAAGACATGACCCTCCCCCCCCCAAAAAAAAAAAAGAAGAAACACGTCAAGCAGACTCATCTGCAGGCAAACTGGAGATTGCTACGCACCAGGTGCACCTCCTTCACACCTCTGCCCCAAAGCTGACATTAGTGAGCCACCGTAAGTGTGACGAGCACTTTAATGGAACCTCAACAGGCCGATTGGCGAGGAGGGCCCACATATAACTGAGATAGCGTTTAAAGGGCAACTCCATTGAAATGTCAAAATTCCTGGAAAAGCTGGTGATCTCACTTTGGGAACTAACAAACAACCTTCCATCATTTGCTTCACGATGGCAGCAGCGGAAAACATTGGCCTCACCTCGCCAACTACATGGTGCCCTGACCAACTACATGGTGGTATATGTGGGCTTTGCCCAAACAAGTAAAGAGAACAAAAATAGCAATGTCTCCAATGTAGAGCTCAATCTTGACAGTGCCAATATTGTACCACTGATAGCACTGGTGGTAGCACTACAGTGCCTAGAATGCATCTCAGATTGGTATGATGTTTACTGTCCGATACCTCCCATTGCTTAGATGATGTAACCATTCAGGCAACACATTAAACAGTGTTGCGAACTCTTCGGTTGTTCTGGTTAATTGTGCTGAAAAGCAGTTGGATGGAAAGTATGACAGCTACAGCATACAAGGGACGATCGAGGTCTTTATTCTGCGTTTTGTGTGCATGGACACTGGTGCCTGTTTGGGATGACGTAATGACAGTTGCAGCAGGTGAGCTTCACTTCGGTATCCCGCTCTGCGACCGCGACTCGGCTGCCTCGCTGAGAAAATGTCTTCGGAAGACTTACCCCACTTCGGTCTCACCCGAGGACTTCTCTGAAGGAAGAATGGAGCTTCATGCCGGTCTACATGAAATCGAGGATGACCAACGGAAAGGAGAACCACGATTTTCGCCTACAAACGGGCGAGCGTAGCAGATTCGCCAAAACCAGCGTGTGTGCGAATTCAGAGGAAGGGTTGGTTATAACCCCTTCAGGCGCGAATTAACAATTTTTACTGGAAAAATAATTTGAACTTATTTATAGAAGCAAAAAAATACCTAAAAACTAAATGTAGTGTCAAAACAAATTTTTCTTTCGTTTTTTTATGTTTTTTATTGCGTCCACAATTGTGCACATTGCGCTCCAAGTAGGAAAATTATTTCAAATATTTCAAACAGCTTACTACACATTTTCTTGACACATTCTTGTGAGAGAAATAAAAGAGAAGGGTGTTTCGTCTGGAAATCTCGACCCCCAGATCTGCCAGCCTACTTCGTATGAAACAGGAAGAAACAGTTCTTCTGCGCCGACAAACAAAGGAAAATGCCGCACTTCTTGCAGCGAATCCGGCTTTTCGAGCTGCAGTCTTCTCGTCTGCACCGTTGGGCAAACGGCATGCTGACGTGTTCTGGCCAGTGAGAGCAGCCGTCGTACCGGACTGTGTTCGTGGGTAGTGGCTCGGCGTTGTGAGCCTTCTTTGCCACCGGCTGGGGACTTTCATTGCTTGGCCGACCGCGCTTCTTTTGGGCCGTCTTGTTGCATGTTATTAGGCTATGGGCGACATCTGTCTGGAATGCCAGCATGTCCATAGTGTTCTTTTTGAGCAGCCTTTCCTTATCCGCGTCTCTTACATACTCCAGCCAACTGTTGGCCAAAGAGAAAGAGGCGAAGTGAGATATTACTCTTACGGTCCATTTCTTCGTTTTCGTCCGCATGGGGTAGAACGACATCACGAAGTCAAGTTTGTCGACTCCTCCCATGTACTTGTTGTACTGAAGAATCACATCAGGGCAGTCTATGTCGATGTGCGTTTTTTGGACTCGCTCCACCTCTTCACCTTGCCGGCGTTTCCGGTTCCCACATGCGTTGAGGCCATGTTGACCACGCCATTGTCTTGCCAACGAACCAGCACGATGTTTCCTTCCTCAGAAACTTTGTGATCAGTGCATCCTCTGCCTTCTTTCTTCATCTGTTTTTCGGTCTTCAGCTGGCATCCAAGCAAGCGGTTCGCTCTAATCGTGCCGCTGGCCAAAATCCCTATCTCCTTCAGTTCAAGAAAAAGCTTCACTGATGAGAAGTAGTTGTCCATAAAGCACTTTAGATTTTTTCCTTGCGGCATTGTCTGGACAAGTCGCATCACAACGGAGCCACCAAGTCCGAGGTGGGAATGCTGCGCGCTCACACCAGTGCCTTTGCCTTGGTATAGTTCATAGTCATGTGCGAGGCCGTCGGAACTGCAGCGGACAAACACCTTGACCCCTTCTGGGTTGGGTTTTCCTTTGACGAACTGCTTCGCTGCAACGCGACCCGTAAATGCAATCATCTGTTCGTCCACGCTATTATGCTCGAGAGGCTCCAGCAGCAAACATCGCTGCCTGACTGCTTCAATGACGGGACGAACCTTCCAAAACTTGTCCTGGCTGTTTGGATCTCGTGGAGCATTAGAGTCCGAGATGTGTAAGGCGGCTCTGATCTTGAAGAACCTTTTCGCACTCATTGCCTCAGCAATTGCCGGAATTCTTGTGGCAGTTGTCCAGTACATCCGCACTCTTGGGAATTTCAAAACCCCCATAAGCATGAGCATTCCAAAGAAAACCTTGATTTCTTCTTCGGTGGTTTCAAGTTCAGTGCCATCTCTCTGGAGCGCATACATGTTTGTAAATTTAGCAAAATCTCGAAAGATCTCAGGTGAAAAATACCGGCTAAAATACACCAGTGGCTCCTGAGGCACTGAGCCTCCTTGCGGTCGATAGCAACAATCAGTGTCAGTGGGAGAAAATTCTTTCGCTTCCCATTTCACAGAAAACTTCTTTGATGCTATGCTGTCTTTCGGCTGTACATAGACAGCCTGCGAGGTTCCTGGAGTTCCTGAAGTGCTCGTTAATTCGCTGCTCCCGGCATTAGCGTCCTGCAATAAATACGTTTTCACTTAATTTAACAAAACAAAAGCTAGAAATAAACTTGCACTTACTGTGCTTTCCAGGTCAGCTTCGGCGGATTCATCATCGGAAAAATCCCCGTCCGAAATATCTCCATTTGCAATTTTTTCCAGCAGCTCTTCAGCCGTCTCATCATCCAGTTTCCTTCTCGCAGCTGCGTGATTCTGGATATCTGTAGAAAATCACAGGCAATTTATGTTAGACATGTTTCGCTAGGAAAGTAATTCCCTACTCCCAAAGAACCTTTGTGCGAAAGACTGCGTTCAGGCGCGATGTCAACTAATGGGGACGCAAAACTACAAGAGTCCTGTTCAGTATTTTCTACTTCGACTGCGATAACAACAATCGTCATATCGCATCTAGTGTATCCTTAAGTACATGCAGCTATATCATGTTAGATAAAGTACGCGTCATAGTTTCAACGCGCAAACATTGTTGATATGTACCTTTCTTTGGACCCGCGCACCTTCAGTTCAACTTGATGACAGCTGCACCAGCGTGAGAGCCCACGTCGAACACTTGCACACATATCTTGACTATGGCAAGATTTCTTGCCTTCGACTGGCTTGAACACTTCATTTGTAGCATCACGGAAGGTCTTGCTTGAAGTGATGATCATCTCGCACACGGCAACAAGCAGAGAACGACACGCTTTGTTTAATTTATAAGCTACCGGTCTACGGGCGTCGCAAATCTATCCCCCTCTTTGCCGCCATGTTGGATCGATCGGAGCGCACCTATATTCGCTTGAAACTCCTCGATAGTCTTTCTGGATAGCAACACAATCTAAGTGTAGATGCCGCACGCTTTGAATGGTGCGTTGAAGACGCATCCGTGTTTATACCGGGAGTGCGCTACTTCTATAATCCTATAATAATAATAATGGCGCGCCTCAATTATACTTGAAATGTCTACAGGTTGCTTAGAGCGTACTTGGAGTAGGCTAGTAGTTATATGATCTAAACATACTTGGCAAGTATACTTGGATCATGGAACGGCTCCCGCATGCCATATACTACTACTCTACTTTTTGTAATATTCTATCACACTCCCTGCCTTATAGTATACTAGAAGTATATCGAGTATACTTTTATTACGCTCTTTTTCGCTAAGGGTGAGAGTGCGGTAGAAGCTAGGTGCTTGTGGGATCAGTGGTACATGAATGTTTCGGTACGAGACCACGCTTCAACTCAAATTTACGATTGAAAAGCGGGATCAGGCGATTGGTCCGGCGAATGCGAAGCTTCCCCTTCGTTCTCAACTTAGGGACAAACAGAGGACAGCAATTGTATTCAGATTTTAATTCAATACTCTCAACGTCTTAGCTACTGTTGTAGTGAATTCTTCATTTCACATCCATCTGTTTCTTCTTGATATGAAATATTCATAAATACGAATAGGAAAGTAGTCAGTCTGTTGGTAGCCTTTTCCTTATGGGCACTGGATGGTTAACGAAATCTTGACTTCAATTTACGACTAAAAAGAAGCTGTAATACAATTTGAGAAATAAAATCACTGCCTAAATGTAACTTTTTTAAAAAGATAATTTAAAAAAAGTAAACTGGCGTCCACAAACAAAATTGACATCAGCTGAGGGCTCAAT